>JAQIYE010000394.1:0-13262 GCA_034699765.1 Xenyllodes armatus
AGTCATGTTCTGCAGGTGATTATGACAATTTCGGTAAGTTTTTGCCCTACGATTTCAAACTACGACCTTCGCAGTGCGAAAAATTCGGAAAAAAACAAAATCCAACAAGTGGCAGGTTGGAGTTGGCCTTATTTCGCACGGCAAATTTTGCACGTTTCTCGATGCGAAAAGCGAAAAATGCAAACATTGAATTTCAGCCACTTAGTTAAAACAAGTTTTTAACAAATTTATTTTGATTCCTCAACTTTTTTTTTACATTTTCCAGTTGTATGACATTGGAGCATGTGCTCGTAAGGCTGACAAACATGGATTTTTTCCAATTCATGAAGCAGCCAAACACGCGTCCTCTCGATCAATGGAGACACTCTTGACATGGGGAGAACACAATGGATTACCTCGAGAGGAAATGATCTCATTCTTTGATGCTGAGGGAAATGTGAGTCTTCAAGGAAGCTTTTTATTAAAAATAATTTAATTTTTAATACTATTTGTTCAAACTTGTGTTCGTGCTCAAGTTTTGTCGGATTTGATACGAACAAGGTCATATCTGACCGGGGCGCTTCTATTTTTTTTAGAATTTTTCCAAAATATTTATTCATTTCGTGTTATTTAAAAACATATTTGTTCACATTGGAACCTTGATTGATCTTTTCCAGGTCCCTCTACACTCTGCTGTTCATGGTGGAGATATAAAGGTAATGTCAATATCATCACCTTCTAGTCAAAAAAAATTTACAAATTGTCTGTAGGATTTTTGGAATTAAATTATTTTTGTGCACAACAGGACTACAGGAAATACTTTAAAAAATAAAAATTGATATTGAAAGACTGAGATTTGTTATACTAAGAAATCTAAATTGGATTCCCTTTTCTAAAGGATTTTTACATAATAGAATCCAACACTTTTTTAAAAATTCGAATGTTCAACTGACGTAAATCAGTTCGGGCCAAGACCCGAATGTTAAGTTAAAAACATTGAATGCGCCATAGCACGACGTAGAGAATTTTAACTGTAACGAGCCAATTCCTGGTTCAGGCTTGAAATCATTGCGAATTGCTAAAATGTTCCACGGATTTATGATCTATACATTTTCTTTTCTAGGCTGTGGAATTATGTATTCGATCCGGGGCTAAAATCTCAACTCAACAACATGATCTCTCTACAGCAATTCATTTGGCTTGTTCACAAGGGTCCATGGAAATTGTAAAGCTCATGTTTACGGTAAGACAATTATTTGTACGATTTAGAAATTTTTTATTTCTAGACTATTTATTCCCTTAAGTGATTTTCGTGGAATTTCCTTGTTTACGTCAAATCCACTTAATTTCTAACTCGACATGTAATGAAAATGTGAAAATTAGCTGGGCAATCTCAAATACTGTAATAATTGAGGAAATTTCCCGGAAGTCCGGAAATGTTGTTGGAATAGTTAAATCTAAATCTGAAATATCCATTTAGCGTATTTTTGACCAACTCGGGCTTTTATGATCCTTCGTATTGACCAAACTAAAGCCATGACATGACCAATTGTATTCTCGTAAAATTAGTGTGTCAAGGACATTACTCAAATGACAATCGGATCGAACCTATCCGTTGAGGACAACAACTTGTTTGCAATCTTTTACAATTTCATTTTCTATTGAACAAATCATCTTAAAATAATCAAATCATTTCCTTTTTGGTGAACTCAAGGACACCGTACAGTACAAGGCCTCTGAAGTTAAATGCACTCAAGTAATTCCTATACATTGCTAAAGTCACGTTGAATGACACACCCACACGTGCTAATTGTATTTAGTGCCTTCGTCCTGCTAAAAACTTAAAATCAATGCGGGTTAACCCAGGGGCAAAAATTAAAATGAATCACTGATTTGGGCCGGTGCGGTAGTGGTATCTGACCCGGACCCGGGTATCCGCGTAGGTCAAGTTGACCCGATATGATCTAGCAGAACGGGACTGCTGTTTGTTACACTCTGTACTGTTATATCAAATGAGAAAATTTCTCGAAGCCTTACAAAACACTGTTTTCGCTCAAAGTTAAACTTGAGAAAATTGGATATTATTTTAAGTGCATTGCATTCCCATAATAATGTAATTTCCTCATCTGATTGTCCTGGAAAGCCCTGGAAGTGGAACTCACTATACGAGATTTGTTTGCCGAGAAAGTTCATTTAGGCCTCATGCCTCATCCTCGAGGGGCCAAGTGAGACGATGCTAGAGTTTTCCATTCCAGGTCCATGACCCTTCTTGCGAAAAATGCGAAAAGAGCACAGCCTTGTTATCCCCTCTTGAACTTTCTAGTAATTTAAAATTCTTGTTGATATATTTACTTTGGACTCACAAAGGGAAAGAAATGAAATGATTAAATTAAACTCATTTTAAGAGGATATTCAAATATTGACTCTTTTAACTTAAATTGCAGTTGCAACCAGAGGAGAAGGACACATGTCTCAAGTCTTGTGACCTTCAGAGGATGACCCCACTGCACTGTGCTGCAATGTTTGATCATTGTGAGCTTGTTGAGTACCTTGTTTCTCAAGTAAGGGTTTAATGAGTTCAAGGAACCTTTGAGGACCTGAGGTCAAAATTGTTCCATTTTTGTTTTTTTGAAAAATATATAGGGTGCTTCAGTCAACGTCCTGGACAAGGAACGAAGGTCACCTCTACATTTAGCAGCTTTTCGTAATGGTTGGCGAACAATGAGGGTTCTTCTTAGACTTGGAGCAAATATTAGTCTCAAGGACAATGATTTACGAAATGTTTTACATGCGATAGTGATTCATGGGGGTGAATTGGATAAGATCCTTGATGATGAGATATGTGTACGTTTAAAAAAATATTTACCATTAACAGTATATACGGTTTAAGAGGTCATGACCTTTTTCTTTGTATTATTTCTCAAGGTTGATTTTCTACCAATCCTGGAAGAACGAGATAAAAATGGATACACAGCCCTCCATTACGCAGCCAAATTGGGACATATTAAAACAGCAGCTCGACTCCTCAAATTAGGCTCCAGTATCATTACAAAAAACAATGATGGAGAAAATGTATTTCATATTGCTTGTCGGTAAGAATAATTATCCAATTTAGCGCTGAAGCGCTTACGTTTGCGCGATTTTAATTTATTGATATTTAAATACTCATTCAGATATGGACGATTAAACATTATTAATCAAATCCTCAAAATGGAGTCGAATAATTCCGTTATCAATGATGGGGATGGGAAAGGGCTGACACCACTGCATGTTGCATCAATGGCCGGTAATCCAGCAATTTCTTTAAAGAATATTATACAAGAAAATTAGAATGGCGTCTGATTCTGATAAGCTTTTGTGAACATTTTTGCCTAGGTCACGTAAGGGTCGTACAAGCCCTTCTTAAGAAAGGGGCCATTCTTCATAGGGACCATTCTGGACAAACCCCACTTCACCTTGCAGCTAAAAATGGGTACAGAGACACAATGAAATTGATTTTAAATGTTCACTCACATTTATTGGACCAAACGGATCGGGATGGGGTAAGGAAGGACATTGAAATTTTAAAATTGTCGATCAAAAACAAAACATTTACGCTTTTTGGTTCAATCTTTTTCAGAATACAGCTCTTCATGCAGCAGCGATGGAGAATCAACCTGAGGCTGTAGACTACCTCTTGACCATGAACTGTAATCTGACCTATAACTTTAAGGGGTTCAGTGCAATAGATTTTGCAATACAAAATAAATTAGCGGGAGTTGCGCTGGTCATGGTCACTCATAGATCCAGGTACAGAGCCATTAACCATTTTTTTAAAGTTTTTGGTATTAACAACTTGTGTTAACCTATTATAGGGGCGACGAGGTCCTTGGGATGACCTCAGGAAAATACTCTTCTATAATGTTGGCCCTTGTGGCCACAATGCCACCAGTTGTAACTGTCGTCCTGGATAATTGTATTACTAAATCTGATGCTAAAACTGATTCTGAGCTTTATCATGTAATAAGGGAGACATAGACGTCTGTTTCAATTTTTGATTAAAGGTAGTAATCCTATTTCTGAATTGACCTTCACTGACCTGATTTTTTCAGATTAAATATGATTTCAAATGGTTATCCCTCGCTGAAGAGGTCCAGGAGGAAAAACTTGGAAAACTGGATGAAAAACCTTTAAATGACCAAGATGAGACTCTGTCGATTACTGAGCGGAAGCACCTACCAATCCTAAATGTAATTTTGTTTGGCCAAGCACAGTGTTATATATGGATGAGCTAGCAGTATTTTATTGGTTTGACATTTGACCTTCATTTTATTTTTTAAAGGGAATGGTCTCTTACGGACGAGTTGACCTTTTGTCCCATGAACTCTCCAACAAATACCTTCAAATGAAATGGAATGCTTATGGAAAATACATTCATTTGGCTCAACTCATCTTGTACGTCTTGTACTTGGCACTTCTCACTGGATTCGCTGCTCATGGGATTGAGGCGGAGGCTCATCGAGTTCGGGTCAATAGTACGGATGGGGATGGACCTGAACTGGTTAAAAAAATAAATTTGCAGACAGTAATTTTTAAAATCCTCAAAAAATGTGCTGTGGTTGATTCAATTGAAACATTTTGAACTTGTTTTTTTTGCCCTCTTTAGAAAACAAAGAGCGCATTTGGAAGCATTGCAAAGGAATTGGGTTCTATCATCATTTTATGCGTTGCCATTTTTAATCTGATTCGTGAATGTAGTAACATTTATCGTCAAAAAATTAAATATGCCCTTGACACGGTTAATTGGTAAGTTGTTTATTGGCCACAGAAATCATCGACTCATACTCGGACTTTTTTCTACTTTGACAGGGTCTTTTGGGCCATGAATGTTGCTTGCGTCTTCATGGTCTCGGATCAAAGTGGGACAGGATCGCCCTCACTGGAACCAACCAGTGCGAATACATCATCTGCGTCTGCCATTTTCCTTGGATGGTTTTACCTGCTTCTATTTCTTCAGAGGTGAACCTTAATTGAAAAAACCAGTTTTAAATTTGTATCTAGTATGTAAAATGACCTTTGACCTTTCTGACCTTTCACAGATTTGATGTGGTTGGGATCTATGTGGTCATGTTTCTGGAGATCCTGCATACTCTCCTCCGGGTCCTCATGATCTTTTCAATCCTCATTGTTGCATTTGGCTTGGCATTTTATATTCTACTGACCCCGGTAAGGGTCAAGGTTTCAAGAAAAGCACTTTAAACTTTTGGAATCCTTAAAAATCACCCTGTGACCTTGTGACCTTCCAGGGTCATCACATTGCTTTCTCTGATGTTCCCTCTGCCCTCATGAGGACTTTCTCAATGATGCTCGGTGACATGGACTACCTCAATACATTTGTGAATCCATACTATTGTGGTCGAGAGGATGAAGAGGAGTCAGAGATGAGGAGGAGGTCAGGGGGTCCTCAATCCACGGTGATTGCTCGATTTGGACCAAGTGGAGCTCCAGCCTGTGACAATGATGAACGGAGACTTCCATATCCTCTGGCTTCATTTACAATCCTTGGGGTCTTTATGGTTTTTATGCCGATCCTCCTCATGAACTTGTTGATCGGTATGCAATGCAATGATGTTTAAGGTCAATGAGTAAATGACCTTTGACCTCAAAGCACCATTTTATATCATTTTGACCAGGTTTGGCCGTTGGAGACATTGAGTCTGTTCGAAGGAACGCACAACTGAAGAGGCTGGCCATGCAGGTACGTTCATCAAATTCACGCTGATTTTCAAAATACTGGTTTTCCGAGTTTGACCTTTTGGCAATTGCTCCTCAGGTACAACTTCATACGGCACTGGAGAAAACCCTTCCAAAATTTATCCTCCTGAGAGTCGATAAAAAAGAAGTAATCGAGTATCCGAATGCTCGGAAGGCACGACTTGGACTTGTGGATTATCTATTTAAATATTTTCAACCAAAGTCCTCCCACTCTAAAGGTAAACGAAAACCATTGTTGAGGTCAAAGGTCATTTTGACGAACCAATAAACTCCATTTTCGTTCTTATCTTGAAGACACTGATCGGACAGAGGATGACCTTGGGGATGACGCGGCGATGGCTGTGAGGGAGAGTCAAGCTACTCTCATGAATGTGAGTCATCAGTTGGAAAATATCGAGACTCTCATGAGACTCCTCTGTCATGTAAGTCTTAAAACTTGACCTAGAAAAGTATTGACCATTAGAAATTGCATCTGACCCAACTGGTTAATAACTATTCTTGACCTCTCCTGCTTTAGAAAATGGAGCTTAACACAGACGCAGATTACATTGATGAAGGGACTCAAGTTGAGGATGGGAATTTAATGTCAGATATTCGATCCCGGTTTAAACGAGGGGTCACGGTTCGACTCACTAAAAAGAAACCACCAGATATTCCTAAACGAAGTGACTCTGCCCTTTAAAAACTAAGTTAAAATGGTTTCTTATATTGTTGTGCCGCATAAGTATTTTATATTGTGAAGTTTCTTATTTTGGCCTTTTTTAACATTTTAGTCGTTTCTTTTAAAAAAAAATCATTTGAATTTATTTGCAATTTTGAGTTTGTAGAAGATACTGCATGATATATTCCCAATTTATAACTTTAATTTTGAGTAGATTTACAATTATTCGTGCACCAATAAAAGTAATAAATTTTATAATAAAATAACATTTCCCTAAAATTTTCGATATAGTTTTAAGGTTTATAGGAGATCACAACTCATCCTTCTTGAGAGATTGTGCTAATAATTCTGGAATATCTTTTTCCCAAAATCTGAAATCAAATTACAAAATTTTGAGACTTGATAGCAGGGTACATGAAGAGATAGGGTATGGTAGATCCTTATGGAGTAAGATTTCAAGTCATTTCAAATTGTTAAAACGGCGCGAAATACGTCACAAAAACCTACGCCGGGCTCCCTGCATATCAAGTTCATTCTCTGACCACTGTCTTTTGTTTTAAACCACTTCGTTTTCGTTTTTATTGGTAAGCTAATAATTAAAAACATGCCGTCTTGTGCTGTAGCGATTTGCAAACACACAAAACAACAAAAAGAAAAATAAGCTCAGTTTTCACAAATTTCCCAATGACAAAAGATTAGCAAAAGTTTGGCTAGACAAGTGCAGAAGAAAAGATTTATTCAATCTCGAAAATGCTATTGTTTGTTCAGCCCATTTTGTCAAGGATGACTTCCAGGAGGATCTTATCAACAAATCGTTAAACCTCAAGGAAATCAGGAAACTGAAACCGGGAGCTGTTCCATCTGTTGACCTGGACCCATCTCCATCAATTACGAATACGCTTAGTTCAAGTTCCAAAAGAGCCGAAAGAATTAAAAAACGTCAACATAAAGATTTTGGTTAGTTTTTAAAATGGATGCATAAAAATGAACCTTGACATACAAATAAAATGTTACAATGTGTTAATGATATATGTACTTTTACTTTAGTGGCACAAGTACTCAACGAGGGATGGTCAAACAATAAGGAGGACGAGGGATGGTCAAACAATAAAGAGGACGAGGGATGGTCAAACAATAAAGAGGACGAGGGATGGTCAAACAATAAAGAGGACGAGGCATTTTCACCAATCTCTGAGTGTATGTTTACGCAATGTTTGTTTACGAACAAAAATGATTTGGAATGCTAACAACTTACTGATTCCATATTACAATTATTGTTTGATAA
The DNA here is from genome assembly GCA_034699765.1 of Xenyllodes armatus. Lineage (NCBI taxonomy): Eukaryota > Metazoa > Arthropoda > Collembola > Poduromorpha > Odontellidae > Xenyllodes > Xenyllodes armatus. The sequence goes on from JAQIYE010000394.1 coordinate 7,680, forward strand.
TTTAGTCGAAAGCACAAAGAAAGACGTCTCTGTACAAACTCTGAGCTCTCAAGAAAACATCCTCCGGTCCAAACTAGCCATTGCTGAAAATCTGGTTCAAAATTACAAGATGAAGTTGACCTGTCTTCAGAAAAAGCTTGCAGAATCCAAACCAATTGTGCAAATTAAACAGAAAAAGTTTATTTCTACTAAGGCGAAGAACCAGCAAGATATTCTCGAGAAGCAGATAAGGATGATCTTCACCAAATCTCAAATTAAAAAGCTCCAAGGTCAGCGAAGAGTCAACTGGGCATCCGATGATATAGCAAAGTGTCTTTCTGTAGCAAGTATGAGTAATTCTGCCTACGAAATGATCAGGAATGTTTGGAAACTTCCGCTGCCGTGTCCTCGAACGCTTCGAAATTGGGTGTCAAATTTTAACTGCTACCCGGGAATTCTACCAGAAATCCTAGTTTTGATGAAAGAAGAAGCGAACAACATGGACGAGTTCAAACGCCTTTGTGTCATCAATTTTGACGAAATGAAAGTGAGTTCTGACATCATGTATGACAAGTCTTTGGATATGGTTGTTGGGCCATTCAATATGGCTCAAGTAATTATCGTTAACGGGCTATGCAGCAAGTGGAGGCAGCCGATCTATTACAACTTTGACCAGAAAGTCACCAAAAATATACTTTTTGACGTAATTTGTAAACTTGAAAAGTCAGGTTATATTGTTTGTGCTATAGTTTCTGATTTTGGGGGTACTAACAGGCAGTTATGGAATCAGTTAGGTGTCAATTCTAACCTGCCGTCTTTTAAAAACCCTTCGTGTCCTAACCGTGATGTCTTTGTTTTTGCAGACGCCCCTCATATGTTAAAATTAGTTAGAAATCACCTACTTGATCAGGGTTGGGTTTTAAATGATGGTACTTTAATTAACAGGGCTACAATTGAAGGTTTAATACGCTATGATTGTGGGGAACTAAAATTGGCACCCAAATTAACCCCTCATCTAATTAATCTTAAAGGAGCTGAGCGTATGAAGGTATCACCCGCGGCAAAATTATTGTCCCACCACACTGCTACACTTAGCAAGTTTTGTTATTCCGAGAATCCGTCGATTCAGGATTTTTTTCAAACTATAGATGACTATTTCGACATTTTCAATTCCAAAGTTCGGTATGACGGAGATAAACAAATTCGAAGCGCATATGGCACATGTTTAAATGCTCAAAACGATACTTTGGACAAAATACAAAAATTGATTCAAACAATGAAATGCATGGTCTATTCAAAGAAACAAAAGAAAATGGTCCCAAGATCGTGTTTACTGCCGTGTCAACATGGTATTTTAGCGTCAATTAGATCTTTAAAGGGGCTTTTTAAAATGGTGCATTCAACCTTTAGAGTTTCTTATTTAATAACGAAGCGCTTAAACCAAGACCCATTGGAAAGCTTGTTTTCTGTAATCCGCTCGCTCGGGCGAACCTACGATAACCCTTCCCCTGGTTCTTTCAGACAGAGACTCAAAATATCTCTTCTCGGATCAAAAATACAATCACCAGTTGGTTGTAATGTTCGTCACGACAGTGACAGTTTTTATATCAGCCAGAAACTATTGTCATATGTAAATGATGTAAAAAACTTGCAGCACCAACTACCTGGGCTACGTTCAGCAAATTTAGATTTTGATGATGACAGTTTTTCAGAGATCGGTGCTGAATTAGAATCTGGGTTTAACACATCTAAAGCGTCTTTGACCTATTTAGCGGGTTATTTAGCGTTTGTGGTCCAAAAAAGTACGATCTTTCGTACGGTATAATTTCTAGGAAGTTTGAGTTAGAAAATGATAATCCTGTATCTAGCAAAATGTCATGGATCCTAGAACTATCTAGAGGGGGTTTAGTGACTCCTAATGATAATATGTTATCCTATGTTGAAAGATGTGAGGAGTCTTTTAAGAAGTTTTGTAAAATCTCAAGTGTGACTAACACACAAGGGATCTCACAAAAAATCTTATGTGCATTATGCGATGAACTTTCTGATATTGACGATCAAATTGTTAAAGAATTTGTTAAAGTAAGGTTAAACATACGCATTAAGTTTATGAACAATTTAAGGACCAAGGAAAAGACACCAGGCTCAAAGTCCATTTCGAGCACTATCAATAACTCAAAGCAATCAAAAAATGCTAAAAAGGCAAAGCAATTTTCAACTTGAACTTGTACACAATATGTTTTAAATAGTTTAGTAGGTTTCAAGTATTAAAATAATATTAAAGTATTATTATCCATCTGTTGAATGCTTTACTTTGTTGCCTTCATTTAAAGCTGGGCTTGAGCTCAGGTTTTTGTGACGTCAGACCATAAAGGATAAACTCTATGACTTTTTTTTTGAAAAAGAGATAGCCTTCTGCCATACCCATATCTCTTCATGTACCCTGACTTGATAGGGCATCAACGAATCATGAATCTCTGTTAAAAACCATTATGATGCTTACTTTAAAATATTTGTTCGAAACTGTGGGAGGAGAGCCAATTTAGATCCAATCGACAAGAAAGTTTGATCATCTGAAGTAAATGTTGGCCAATTGAGGTCAAAGGAGCTTCCGGGTGGTGTTGGATTGCTGGAAAACAAAACAAAATTTAAAATGCACGAAACTTAGGAAAAGCTATTATAGCACTAATAATTATTATTAAACATTTTTTTGCAAATTGAGTCAGTCATTTGCCCACTCACCTCATCTTTACAAAATTAAGGAAAAATGAGAGGAGGGTCTTTGTTGCAAAATTCCTGTCATCCTCAGGGAGTGGATTCTCCTCTCCAAAGACTTTGGTAAAAAGATACTGGAGAATGTCCCCATGGGCAATGTCTGGAGAAAATGGAAAAATAGAAATTTTTAGAGTCTGGGATCATAACATAACCATGGGAAAGTTTACGATCCAGGCAATCCACGGGATACAATTTTCACCTGGATATTCTAAATACAACTTTTTTACGGGCAGAAAATGAACCGTTTGAAAGACGTAAAATATGCTCGAACCATGACTGGTAAAACTATCTAAGCACTTGAGTTTGGACTCAGGACTCGAGTAATAACTTTGAATTTTGAGTCAGGGACTCGAACTCAAATTCGCTTGCGAGTGCTACCAAGGTCACTTCAATATCTGAATGGACGGATAAGAATGACGTCCTCCCTAAACTAATTTTAACCCCCTTTTCATCAAACACTAATTTACATTGTACTTGGAAAACTAATAGGCTTCTGGAATTTTTTTAAGTTAAGGAAGTTCATTAGTATCTTTCTTTTCTTATTACAAAGAAAAAGCATTGAGGAAACCGAAAAAATGGAGTCTAGTCTTTAAAGAAGTAGACTAGAACGAGTTTATTCCATTAGTGAAATGAAAATAGCCCAAGGGAAGGTGTGGATCCAAGGAGAAATTCAACCATCCAGGGTCTGGAACCTGGAATTTTTATTAAAGGCTACACACTGGACCCGGGTTTGTTATTTTTCCAGTTTCTCCAGGAATCCACAAAAAAATGAAATCATACCCGGATATATTTTATTTACGTTCATCAAACAAATATCAATTCCCAACTTCCTGGAACGGGGCCTTTTTTGAGCTAATACACAATGACCTTTGACCTCATCCCAAAATACTTACTCTTCACATCCGTGTCCCCAATGATATTCATAATACTATGAGTCCCATAATAGTCGAGGACAAAGGCAAAGACAGGGACACTGTGATTACTGAGGGCTGAGGCGTAGTGTGATGTAAATCTTGTAAAGAGGAGATCTGTCAGGAACTGTAAACACCAAAGCATTCATGAGGGATTAAATGGGATTTATGCAAATAATGCAAATAATGTTATTTTATATTTTGATGCTTTGAGGTCATCAACTATATACTAATATACCTCCGAGTATCGAGGTCGAAATTCATCCTCATTGTCAATTTCTATATTTGTAAAATATCGCTTTTTAATGGCACGACTCAGTGGGAATAGCTTGCTCTGAAACTCAGAAATGATGGGTAGGAGTCGTGGTAGACGTTGGTCCAAAAAGTTACCGTCATAGATCCCATCACTGAATGAGTTCATGGTCACTGTAGAAAAAAAATATTGAAATTTTAAGGTCAAAAAATCAAAATCTAACCTAACTAAGCTCAGAATTTCTAAAATTTCCATTCTGATTTCGTATTCTTAAGGGAAATCTGGTCTCGAATGTAAAATATTTTTGTCAAATATAAAAAAATATGCGAATTATTGCCATTCCGTAAAAACACTCGACTCTTTGTTTTTTAACTGGAATTTTGCGTGTGTGCATGCATATGGTCTTGTTATGATAATCTGATGAAAGTTTTTCCATTTTCATTTTTTATGGTTTAAATGGGTCCTTGAGGACGTTATAGGTCAAAACTTTAGTTTTTTGTTCTTTCGAAACAATAGGGGGTTTGGTGAGATTCTTTTGTAAATTTTACCAGACTGGCTATTTAGAATGTATCGCATATTTGCCGGTCCGTTTACTGGTAAGATAACCGGCAAACGTCTCAAATTATGATCAATAAAGTCATATCCACGAAAGGGCATTGTCCTAGTATCGCTTGGGATAAATAGAGAAAATAGCTAAAATTCTGGTCAAATAGTCTTCACACGATTCACCAGTTGCGGTAAAGATCAATGCAATTGCTTGAGACCATTTACTTTTTTGATAATCGCGATATAGTTAAAGTTCTTTATCAAGTGTTTCAATCCAGAAGAATCAGTTCCAGATTTTTGTACACAAAGACCCTGATTTGAGTTATTGTTTAAAAACCTCCCAATCCCAAAATAAAGTCTAAAGAAATCTGTCATATAAATAACAAAAAGAAACAATTGGGTTTTGCCTTGGTTTAATCAAACTAGCACTACCAGCAGAGCATATCGAATTGTTACTGGAAAACTCTAGAATTGAGGCAGAAATAGAAAATTCAATAGATCCATTGAATTTTTATATTTTCACGTAGAATCAGCTATAACTTAATTATGAGTCATTTAAGGTCAAAGGTCATATACTCACGAGGATAGTAAAAGGAACCTTCATGTCTTGTCAGGCCCGTGAGGACTGGGACACGATTTAGGTTCCCATCATTTATGAGCTTCTCTGGAGCCTCTTTGAAGAGGACTCCGTCAATGCAGGGTGCAAACCATCTGGGAAAACTGAAAAATGACTGTAAAAGCAAAAAAATCGTTAAAGTTCAAATCATTAACATTGAATTTGAGATTAATTTGTGACCTTTCTCAAAATTTGATTACACTTACAAACATATTATTCGCTTCTCGGACCAACTTTTCAATTGGAGTCGCTCGAAGACAAGAGAGGAGCTCTTCAAAATTTTCATAGACACAACCAACCCGTGACCCTAACTCTCGAGCTGACTCTGATGGATTGGATTGGAGGTACTGGCTGTTGAGGGGACTTCCTCCAAGAGAGATTACATTATTGAAAAGTCCTGGAGACAAAACCAAATTGTATTTTATAACCCTTGATGGGCCTCGAGGTCAAAATCAAAATGTTACAAGATACTGACCTTTGGCCTCAGGGACGAGGGTTAGTAG
>JAQIYE010000395.1:0-13261 GCA_034699765.1 Xenyllodes armatus
CATTTAAACAAAGTGGGGCTGAGATGTGGATTAGAGTTTGGTTTGGTATTGCTTGACACTCTTGACCCCAACTGGCCTCTTCTCATTCTCGTCCTCCGAAGGAGGTTGTGTTTGGGAGCGACTGGAGGATGAGTTGGTGAGTCCGCCAGTCCGAGTCCCTTCTCCACCACCAACACTCCCTCCCTTTCCATTCACAGAGTCCTCCTCCGAGTCAGAGGTCATGGCTGGATTCACTCTCCCATTCATCTCTTCCATTGCACAGTACTTGGCCATCATTGCAGCCGTCATCGCAGTCATCTCCCCCTCTGCTGGCTCATCCACCTATTAACACATACAATTAAATGCATATTTAGTAATTAGTAGTAGTAGGGGTACTCTTTTAGGTTAGGATATGTGGATATAGGGGTCGGATGAGTGACCTTGAGTCTGTCCTCTGGGATGTTGACGACACAGCGGAAGTAGTCCCACTTGGGGAGGAGGAGTCCCGAGTGGAAGAGCCAGTCGGTGAGTTTGGAGACTCCAGCGAGGGTGAGGAGGGAGAGGACCATGCAGAAGGTCCGGAAGGGGAATCGCTGCACACCCTCCACTTCGTCGTAATAAGGGTAGTAGATGATGGGTTCCAGCTTGAGCATGGGCTCACCCCCACCCAAGCGGAAGAACAGAGCGATGATGTAGGCTGAGAGAGAGCCATAAGTGTTGCAGTAGTGGCGGAAGTGGACCACCATGATCAGTTGAGGAAACAGAATTACGTACACCAAGTCCGAACACATTGTCCTAAATCGAACAATCAACACATTATAATATTTACAATACCTAGATCATAAATGTAATTTCAGTGAGGGTCTTACCAGAGTCCATAAATGCTAGGGATTGTGAGGGCCATGATGGTAGCAAGGGTCCCCACCACAAATATTGAGACTCTCATCACCCAAATAATCTCCATCTCTGAAGCCTGGAAAAGAAATGAGAACTTTCAGATCCAAAGAATGAAAGATCAATACGGAGCTTCTATATGTATGGCTTCTCCACACACTGACCCACTCCGAGTCACATCACCCCCATCCAAGGATTGATATGATTCTGTCCTACATTTAATTGCAATTAGATAATTTTACCCTTTGTCTAAAGATGAGTCTGTACACGTTTCTTGCAAACATGGAGGAGGCTGAGAGGACGGAGGAGTCAGCTGAGGACATGACTGCAGCTGAGACTGCTCCCAGTCCAAAGAAGGACACAATCCCAGGGTTCAAGTACTTCATGACCAGAGGAAGGATCATGTCTGCTTGTTTCATGTCCTCTGGACTCCCTCCAAAGGTCTTCCCATAACCCGTCTCATTCCAATCTAACCAAATGAGAGGAATTAAATTAGTAGGGGTCAAAGGAGAAGGAGGTCACTGTCCTTACTTGTGACTCGAGCAACAGCTCCAATGAGGACAGGGGGAAGGGCCATGGTGAAACACCCAAATGCAGCTACATAAGATAGGATTTGAGCTCGACCCGCAGATTTAGAGGAAAGAACCCTTTGAAAGTAGACCTGGAAGAGAAAGTGGGGAGAAAGTGGTGAAAGTCTGAATGGGAATGTTATGGAATATTGCATACCTGCCATGGGATCCCACCAAATACAAGGAGGAGAGCATAGTCCACCCATATGCCATAATCCTTTCTGTCCACATGTCCAATCCAATCCTGTTCAGAGTCCGAGAGAGAACCCACTGCTTCATGCATGAGAGCAAATGGAATACACATCCACTGGAGAACAAAAGAATAAGAGAAATGAGTTTTATGAATATAGGAATAATTAGTAATTAAAATGGAGAGTAAGTGTGATCTTACGAGTCCAATGAAGATGCAGAATAGTTGTATGACATCAGTGTATGCGACAGAGTAAAGGCCTCCAAAGAGTGTGTAGAAGACAGCAATGCAAGCAGAGACAATCACACTTGTATTGTGTTCCATGTCCACAATGACAGCCAGTGTTGCCCCAAGTGCTGCCAGAATCCCTGCAGCCCAAAACACTTCGCCACAAAGTGCAGGGAGGAAGAGGAGACCTCCCATCCGCTCCCCAAATGCATCCTGCAGAGGATCCAGCATTGTCACATACCCTTGCTTCCTCATCTCATTGGCAAAGAAGATCCCTCCTGTTGAGGAAGGACAGGATTAAATGAAAGGTCAAAGTAGGGGGAGAAATAAATACAAATGAATAAATACCAAATACAAGGGAGAGGGAGTAGCCAAAAGGGGCTTGACACCATACAAGTCCTGTGGTGTAGATAGCCTCTGCAGTCCCATTGATGTATCCACCCCCAACCCATGTGGCTGTCATAGTGAAAATCCCAACAAAGAGTCCAATGTTCCTCCCAGCCAACATGACCTCTTCCTCCGAGTCATTCCCACCCTCCTTCTTCCTCCCAGCCCAAATCCCAACTGCAAGGATCACCAAGTAGAAGAGGATGATCGAGATCACGCCTCCAATCAACATCTTGCTTGAGTCTCTCCTCCACTTAAAAATGCCCTTGACCTTGAGGTTGGTGGGGTCAGAGATGCAAAGGTGAGTCAATAAGTGTCCTTCACCTCCTGATCCTCATTGTGGGTCTTTGGAGGGGACTCGTCCTTCCTAAATGAATAATTTAGAATAATTAAGATGTGCCATTTTATCCAGATTGAGTCCACTGGTCTAACCTCCTTCCAGATTCAGATTAGTTATTCCCAAGAGAGATGAGTGAAATGAGTCCGTGAAACAATAAAGTTTAGTTGGCTGTCAATACTTAAAATAAAAGCGTGGTTTGAGAATGTATCCACTATCCATCCATCCCTACTCTAAACCTTAATGGACTCATTAATAAATTATGAAATATTAATGGAAAGAATATGCTTCCACATAAGTCTCTCAGTCATTAAAACATTTTATGGACTCGACACTTTTCCAATCAAAGTTTCGTTCAATTTGTATGCTGGAACCACATTGTTATGAAATCTAAATAAGAACAATTAAGTGGATACCCTGACTCCTTAGAAACAACAATGGCACCTGGGGGAATGAGGGATTTGAACTGACCTTGAAATTCCTTGTGCAGAAAGTAATGATAAAAATCGGTCCAAGTCCTGCCTGGACACTTTCCTCTTCCAACTTCAATAGGGTTATTTCTTGACTCCACGCAATCAACTTCAATGTCCTTCTCCAGGAAGACTTTCTCTTAACAATTCTGACACTCGAAATAGAATCACAAGACGCTGTCCTTAAATACTTTTGGCTTCCTTATTCATGAGTACAAATAGTGATTGTCTGGATAGCACCAACAATTCAAGGTCCATACAAAATACAAAAGGGGTGATATGAGGAAGTGAGTGAGTCAAGGGTGAGGTAGGGAAGGGTCAATAATTGTTGTTTAGGTCCAAGGTCAGGGTTAAGCCAGGGGTTGGAATAAGCAGTAGTCTCCCCACCGGAGAGAGGTCTTTTGGGAAGGAGTGTTCCTTGTCCTCAGCCTCAGAGTGGACATGGAATAGGAGGTTGACATGGACAGGTGTGGGATCCGACCCTCCTCAACCACAAAACATGGGACCTCGACATCAAAGTCCACCAGAAGAGAGATGACCCTTTGACCCACTGATGAAGTTGATTAGTCCATTAGTTGCCAATAGTTGAGGTGGTGGTGGATAGTGGAACAAAGTCGGGTTGGGTTGGTTGGAGAAAGTGGGGTATTGATCCAGGCTATACCCAGTAGAGGAGAGTGGGGTAGTGGAGTGAAAGTCCAAGGACAACAAAGGCGTGTCTGCAACCTCACCCGTTCTCTCTTCCTCTCCAACTGACTCCACTTTCTCCTGCCTTTCCCGGAGGAGTCCGCAGTGGAGGTGAGGAGGAGGAGGTCGGTGTGGCCGAGGACTCATGCGTGGACACTGGAGAAAGTCCAGCCTTGTGGGCATGGGGGAATGAGGGGATTTGTTGGGATGTGGGATGGGCGTGGGTGGAATGGTTGGGATGATGACACTTGGACAATTAATCTCCCATTAACATAAGACTCACTCCAGGACAAAGTTCTCTTCTAATTAAGTCATTCATCAACTATTCGGTTGACATACAAGATTTGTTTTGAGGACACATGAGGATTTAAACACAAAATCCAAAGACATTATGACATTATTCGACATATCATTATGGAAAGGAGCATGATATTTCCCATAAGAACTGATGCCAATATGGGAGAATGGTACCCCATTACCTTGGCACTTCACTCGACCTACTTAACTTTGATGAAGAGAGACATATGGGATTGGACAACACAATAGACAATCATTATGGTATTCATATATCTGCAATGTTCAGGCCCATGAACCATGTGCAAATATTCGCATGGGTCCTCTTCTGAGTCAAGAGTCACTTGGAGGGAGGGAGAGAAAGCGGCCTTTCTCCAAACAATGCCCCATTGTGTTCTTGGGAATCACCAATTAATTTGGAGTTCCAAGGAGTGAGTGTCCAACAAAGAGTCACACAACAAAAGAACATGAATGAGGGAAGGTTCTCTTTGAACTTGCAAATTAACTTTCCAAAAAACCTGCAACTACCTCTTCCCACATGCTAATTTGACCAAAGAGTAATTCCATAATTTTGAACCTCATTTCGTCTCCAATTCGAAAGAATTCATGAAAGACAAATGATTTCAAGTAGGCTTTGATGAAGGGTCTTATTTTGGAGCAAGAGTTATGCTTCCGTTCAATACAGAACTAGGTGGGTCAACCCTGTCCCGAGAAGGTAGGGTCAAGGTCAAGGGCATATGAATCATTTTCAATTTCACTGAGATTCGCATCAAGCCCCCACCCCCATGCCCTTAAACTCAACCTATAGTAAGTTTATTAAGAAAATTAGGAATTTCATCACCTAAGACCAAAATTCGGGTAAATGATCCAATGTTCCACAACAAAGGATCCTCCACGTGCAGTCTATCCACATTCATACCAAGGATAATTGACCTAGTTGTGTTGGGATCCCTTGTATATAAAAGACTCCTCCACCACAACTTCTTACCCTCAGACTCTCCTTCAACCCCAAGTTCTCCACAGTGGAAATGTTCCTGAGTTCTGCAACCAAGCGGTTCCTCCTCCGCCAGAATCGAGCGAGGAGACAAGAGTCCTTTCGATTGAAGGAAGGCCGGAGGAGGAAGAAGAGGGAGGATGAGGAGAGGTCAAGGACACACTTCTACAGTCTCAAGGGGAAGAAGTGTCTGATTGGGATCTGGATGGATGAGGGACTGGGACAGGGAGAGGACTCATTTGCTCTCCTCTCTCCAACCACCTCCGGACCAGAGGCCCATGGACTCTCCCAGAGTCTCCTCCGAGACAAAGTGGCTGATTTTCTCCATGGACACCTCCAGAGGAGGATGAGGAAGTTGGAGGAGATAAAGAGTGAGATTGTGGCCAAGGAGGGTGGGGTTGACCCTAGGAGGATCCCTCTTTGGGAGGCGGAAGAGAGAGTGGTTGAGGCACGGGGGAAGGAGTGGAGTCGAAGGGTGGGTCGGAGGATGGAGGAGGAAGAGGTCAGACTCCAGAGGATGAGGGAGGGAAACAGGAGTTGGGTCAATTCCAGGAAGAGACTCCAGGGGGAAGGCGACGACCATTCTTCACACTCCCATCCACGACCAATTAAATATCAATGGTAGGAACAAACATGTCTATAATCGTAGACATGATCTTACGATCGTTAGTGTAAATTGCATTTATTTGAGTTTAGGGATGGGGGAATGAAGAGAGGAGTTGTTGTCTCCCAGAAGGAGAAGAGACGCTTCTGGATTTTGGAGTCCTCTCGCATTTCCCCAATTCAATCCAACAAGGACAACGAGACCCTCACTTCCTCTTCAACAGGTTGACCTTCCAAATTGACATATTCCTTTCTTTCCCTAATAACTTACAAACTGATCTGATTCTCATTAAGATTTGGCTACAAAGACCCTCTCATCCCCCACCCAGAAATCGAATGAGGAAGGAAGTAGTTCAACTCGGAAACTTGATGATTGTCGTGGGAGAGGAGTAGTAGGAAGGAAGAGATCTGAACATGAGACACTCTTTAACAAAACCAACCCTCAACTGTGGAATGAGGGTCAAGAGGTCAAGGAAGAGGTCCACCATCCCCAGATGAAGGAGCCCATTCCTATTAGACGAAAGTCCTTTGGGTTCCAGAAACATGAAGCTTGGGTCTCCCCACTTGTCCTCAATGCTTTTGTTGACAAGGTACTTTTCTAAATCCCCTCAGAAATATCCGACTCAAAAACTATAAAGGTCAAGGAGCTGATGTGCATTTGTGATTAAATAGGGGAGTGTAGATGAGTTGTATGAGGCTGCAAGTGAGTTGGTGGAGGTGTTTCGGAGGAAGGTCATCTCTTCCCAAGCATTCACCCCTCTCCTGGACAAATTCACCCTCTTCACCCCCAAACCTGAATATTGACCTCATGTTCCAAATCTCATCCAACACCTAACACCTCTCACCTCAATGTATTTATATTTTTGTTAAAGAAAATCTTAGATCTGATGGCGTTGAACCTTGAAATACCATTCCTTAGCCCAGCCCGTCCTCTCATGAGTTTTTTCGTTTTTTGACAATAGAGATTTGACACTAAAGTCGTAGACAACAAATTATTTGGAGCATTATCAACTAAAGAGAAAGTTTTGTATAGTTCTTACGTTGAGTAGAATTGAGTAGGGCCATGAGGGAGTTGCGACAACTTTTATTCATTGGACTAACAGCATTAGCTCTTTCCTCTGGAAATGGTAAGTGTTCATTCGTCTGAAAGCAAGGACCTCTCCTGGTGGTTGGTGTGGGACATTTTTTGTAAAGACTAAAATTGTTGTATTTTGTTTGACCTTTAAGGACTAAGATGCTACGAGTGTCCATTCCCTTTCCATGGGATGCGAAAGGATGAGGATCTGGGTCTGGGCTGCAGTCTTGAGAACCCAAAGCACAGGATAGAAGTGAATTGCACTGGAGACGGTGACTTTTGTCGGACGTTCAAGGGCCGAGCGAATGGGGCAGATGTGAAGGTCCTCCTTGGTTGTGGACCACGGTACCCATACCCAGAAGAGGATGTGGACAAGCCATGTGTCCCAAGTACTCACACTGACTTCCAGTTGACTGACAACAATGGTTTCTTTGTCCCCCTCGAGGGGGAGGGGGAAATGTGTTATTGTGAAGCTGATCTGTGTAATGTTGGGGGTTGTGGGCGATTGGGGTCAGGGTTGGTCATGGGCATGGCATTGTTCCTCTTCCTCCATTTCCACCTCCCATCCATACTAGCATCTGTATTAGAATTTATGTAAGTAAAGGAATAGGGGATTTGTTGGAGAATAAAGGTGGAGTTGTAATTGAACTAGTTTACATCCTGTCCCTCTTTACTAATTCCATGTAGTTTAGTGATGAGTTGACCTTGACCTGGGTCATGTCATGCCATGATGTCCATATCCATTTCTTATTTTATTAGTTGTCATTGATTGTGTGGAGGCGGAGGAGAGGAGTGGGAGCGGGAAAGAGTCCAATTTGAATTCAAACACAAATCAAATCCCAAACTCAACTAAAGACACAGGGATCAAAACAAGGGTCAAACCAAATTCCATCTCACAAGTGACCTTGACCTCTCCACAATAAAAGTTAGAAGGAGGGACTGCACTCCTGACTCCATAGACCTTCTGGAGTGGATGTTGACCTGAGACTGGTGACTGAATGAGGTTCTCTGTGGGAGGTCCCTGTATTTTCTCTCAACATCATCACCTTTCCCGTTGACCTCATCCTCCCTTGTCATGTCGAGTCAAAATAGCAGTGACAGCAGTGGACTCTACAGTCCCCTCTCCTTGTCCCCAAACAACAACAACAATGGAAGGGAGAGTGTGGATGGGATGGGAGAGGATCCAGGAGGAAGAGGACCTCCACTCACCTCTCCATCAACAAATACAGAGGTCGAGGGTGCAGTTGGTGGTCATTACCTCCCAACCCCAAGTCCACTTACTACTGATCATGGGATGGCCCCTTGTTCCCATTTGAATGAGAGAGAATGGAAACAGGTTCCAGAGTTAGTTGGCAGCTCAAGGAGGTCGAGAGGCTGTTCTTTTGGCATCTGTCCACTCTGGGACCAAGCAGTCTCTCTTCTCCACCACCTTGACCTCTCCTCCAACCCCACCTCCACCCCAAACACCCAGAGTCCGCAACCACTATGAAGATTTTGAGATTGATGGACCCATGGTCCACACCACTCCTTCACATGGAACTCTTTCCACCTCCACTTTCCCAACTCAGAGGACACAGGGTCAACGACCAAACGAGTATGGGTCCACTGGAAGGGACTTTAGTCAAGACCTGGAAAGACGGAGGCGAATCCTGGAAGGATTGGATGAGGAGGATGAAGAGGGTGGCTCAACAAGACTCAAGGATGTAAGTTCTCCCTTATTTGTCCTCATTCATTATTATAAAATCAATTGCATTACTTCTTCTTTCAACTCACAATTAGAACGTTTTGTCTGTTGTTTGGGCGGCTGGAAAATTAGGAGCAGCGTACTATGACATTGAAACTTCAGAGGTAAGTTGTTCTGCTAATTTGGTCTTGATGGATTTAGTATGTTCTGATGCAGTATTAGGTGAAGTTCTAAAAGAAACCCTTTGGGGCTTTCTTACTATCTTTTCTTATAGCTGTACCTCCTCCCAGACATTGCTGAATCTGCTCCGGATTTCTCAATTGTGAAAGCTGTCTTCAATCAAGTGATGCCAAGGTTTGTACTTGAGTTATGAGAAAAGAAATGAGTTAAACTCGTGTGGAGTTAATTAGTAGAGTTTCGATAAACAATACGCTTAATTTTAATTTCAGATTTGTGGTAGTAAATGCAAGACAAGACGAGCCACTTCTGGATTCATTAAAGTCTTTGTGTGCCAGTGAAGGCGAACGAGAGGGGACTGAGTCATTCAGAGAGGACCATCGTCAGGAAAAGACTCAATTATTCATTCAAACTGGACGAGAATTTGCACCAGACCCTTGTAAAAGAAGAGTCCAGACTTTGCGTCTTCCCTTTGGACCTTCTGGAGACAGTGAGAAGGACCATTTGATTTTTATCACTTCTCTCATCCCATTCAGCAATGACATCATGATTCGGGCTACAGGAGCACTCCTCAAATTCCTTGACACAAATGCATTGCAACTCCTGCAAATTGAGCTCAGAAATGGCTCAATCCCCGTTGTCAATGTTAACATTTGTACCATGTAAGGAATAGTACACATTAATACTTAATAGTTTAGTCATCTCTTACAATTTGGAATTGAAGTCAAACATGGTGTTTTGTGCAGGGATGACTTGGTTCTGGTTGATGAAACAGCATGGCGAAGTTTGCAGATCTTCAGTTTAGACTTCCATCCATCCAGTACCAAACAAGGGAGTTCTTCTGGGTCCAAGGAGGGACTCAGTGTGTTTGGTCTTTTGAATCGGTGTAGTTCCACACAAGGAGCTCGATTTCTCCGAATGGCCCTCCTCCGCCCTACACGAAATACTCAACTCCTTGGAAGGCGTCATGATGTGATTGAGTATTCCATTGGACAAATCGAGTTTGTGCGAGCAGCAGTGAATAGTCTCAAGTGTATTAAGAGTATTCCTGTAAGTTCCACACACTCAATCTAAATCTAAGTTATAATTTTGGAAATTCCTGATTAGTTTATGTTTGGTTGACTAAAGTCCTCTCATTATTGTTTCATTTCCAGAAACTCTTGTTTAAATTGACAATGCTCCATGCATCAGTGAAGGAATGGAAGGACTTGTACCAAACAATGTACAATTGTTTACTTCTTGGAGAGCTCTGTTCCTCTCAAGGGGCCCAGCTCCAGCTCTTCTCTGATGTAAATCTCATTTGCTTCTTTAATTACTTGAGTACTTGTTGATGAACAGACGTATCAGATTCAGAGACTCTGATATTTTGAAGTTGTAATGTAATTTGACCCTTTCCTTTCACACTTCACTAGATCCGTACTCACTTCAAATCTGAAGTACTTAAGACTCTGTGCCAAGAAATGATGCGAGTGATTGACTTTGATGAATCAACTCAATTGAAGAGATTTTCACCCAAGCCTGGAATCGACCCGGAACTTGACAAAAGTAAATATTAATTCCCCACAATAATTTAAGGAATTCTAAGTTTAACTCTGATTTCATCCACAGAGAGACAACAGTATGCCTGTCTTCCTGAAATCATGTCCATGGTTGCAGCAGAAGAAATGACAACACTCCCAAGCTTCGTTCAAAAGTGTTCAGTGATTTATATGCCTGAGGTTGGGTATCTCCTCTCTGTGACAGCATGGCGAGATGGGTTAGACCTCGAGGCTATGCAACTTGATGGATTTGAGTTTAAAGTGAGTCATTGCTTTAAAGGATTACAGAGCTATCATGAATACATGAGTGCATAATTTTAATATTTATCTCCCATGTACGATTTTGTTTCAGTTTACAAACCAAGAGTCCATTTACTACAAGAGTCCACGAATGAAAGGTAATATTTATTCCGTTTGAGCAGGCTAACTAAATGTAAAATAGAATACTCTGGATCCAAGGATGCCTATTTCTACTGAGTGGTCGTAATTTATGTATTTGACCTACTAGAATTGGACATCATCCTGGGAGACTGTCAAGTGGCAATCCTAGATTTTGAGACTTCAATCATGTTGTACCTGACAGACACAATTCTTAAGCAGTCAGCCATCTTGTTGAAGATTGGAAATTTGGCTTCTGAGTTGGATTGGTAAATATTTGGTTATTGATTACTCTTATGGTTCCCTAATTCCTCAGATGACAAGTCTGCACTTTGTATACATTTGTAGTCTTCTTGCAATGGCTGCTGTGGCCCGGGATAACGGCTACATCCGACCCAGCATTGTTCCAGGGGATGAACGACTTGAGATTGTGGAGGGAAGACATCCATTGGCTGAGATGATCTGTGACTTTGTTCCAAATTCAACCAGATTTCGTGGAGAGGAACGGATCGTCATTCTCACAGGACCCAATGCAAGTGGGAAGAGTATCTACTTGAAACAGGTCACTCACTCCACATAGACATACACGGTTGAGCGCCATAAGGCAAGAGTCAAAAGTCCCTGGTCCATGAATGATGTTAAAATGAAGTAAATTAATTTTTAGATTGGAACCGTAGTCCTCATGGCTTTGAGTGGATCCTTTGTTCCTGCCAAATCAGCAATTATTCCAGCATTCGACAGACTGCGAACTCGAATTCATGCTCAGGAATCTGTGTCCACGGGACTCTCAACGTTTATGATTGATATCAACCAGGTGAGTCTAAAGCCAAGTGCAAATATTTATACAACAAATTCCAGCCAGACCATAATTAATTGTGAGTTTATTCCTTTATCGCAGATGTCATTGGCCCTCAGAACTTCTACAAGAAGCTCACTAGTTATAGTGGATGAGTTTGGCAAAGGAACGGGAGAGGTGGATGGGTTGGCTTTGCTTGTTGCATCAATGCAAAATTTCATTGAACGAGGTCAAGAGTGTCCACTCCTATTCATCTCCACCCACTTTTACTCTCTCCTCAGTCATTTGGATCCTTCTCCTCTCGTCAAATTACAGGTAAATTTTTAATGTAACTTATAGTGTAAATGCGTACTCTTCTCATCTAAAATGAATCTTGATTATCTTGGGATATTCCTTTGCGCTTTGTTGACATTTTCAGACGATGGAGTTTATGAAGGAAGGAGATCAAATAGTGTATTTGTTCAGACTTAAAAGTGGTTCGTGTAAGTCCAGTTTTGCTCATTTAGTGGCTCAGAGTGTTGGGATTTCAGAGGAAATCATTCAACGAAGTCAAGAGGTTGGTGGAAAACGAATATTTTATTTATTCCCCATCGGAAGTTCAATGGACAAAGTAGATCTTATTTAGCGTAATTTTTGTACCTTTTCCACTTTCATTTTTAGATCGAAGAGGTGGTTCGACGAGGACATGGGGAGGAAAGCATTGAGCCACGCTTCAGTTCTGACAAACCCCAAAATAAAGAAAACATTATGATTTGTCTGGCAGATGAATTTTTAGCTCTGGATTTGAACCAAGTCAATGCAAAGGAATACTTGGCTCGGATTTACCGTCTCCTGAGTCCTGTTCTTGGACAAGAGACAACAGACACGAGACTCCAATCTCCAACAACATCTTATTCGACTCGACAAAATTCTGAGAGAGAAGAAATGGCAAGCAACACTTATTTCGAGCAATCCTCTCCTCCAGGACAAAGTTCTGAAAGTGGAAGGAACAGTGTTTATTTCGAGCCACCGTCCACTCCTCAGCCAAATTCTCAAAGCGAAATGAATAGCCCTTTTGTGGAGACCCCTTCTTTCCCTCCCGATCTTAATTCTGAAAATGGAAGGAGTAGCATTTTTGCTCAGCCACCATCAACCCCTGCTCAACACCCTGGAAACTACGAAGACCAAAGCCCTTTTCCATGAGAATTGACTTGTACTTATTTCCATGTTATGCTCAAGGGCCTTTACAGCATTGATTATCCAGATTAAAACTCACATGTTCATACAAATTCAGTATCATTGGATTTTACTAGCCACATGAACCATGGACCATTAGTATGTAGAGTGATTTGACTCAACTCAACTGAACCCTCTCCTCCAGACCAGACATTACAAAAGAAAAGATAAAGGACTTCCTGTGATAAAATCCAGAAAAGGAAAAATGAAACCATTCCAGACGGACTGTATTGTACTTATGGGACATAATCAAAATCAATGTTGAGTTCATGGTCCTCATCTTAGAGAATTGGATGTGATTGAATGGACGGAGAGAGGGAACAAAAGCATAATGTTCCTTTGGTTCCACAGATATCTTACTCAATAGTGACGTGTCACCAGAATAGAATAGAGTGGGTAGGTAGAACCATATCTTGACTTCCCTCCAACATCTTCCAACAAAAGCCACTCTCCAGGTTCGTTGGGAAATGTGGAGTGACCGGAAAGGACCCTGACCCACACTCTGGTTTGGTCGGAAGGAGAATGTGGTCTCATTACATAAGCCATCTCAATTGAACCCACAAGTCCATTTAGTTAGTTCCGGAAATTCATCGGGAAGGAGCCAGGTTGATATTTGTGTCTCTCAACCAAGGAATTAGATCCCAACCCAAGTGAGTCCATTCATTACAAGGAACTGGGGCGGGTGAGTTATTTGCAAGATATTTTGGGTTTAATTAGTGTCTGTAGTTAGTACCATTCCGAAAACTCAAATTCCTTTTTGACTCCTCTT
>JAQIYE010000396.1:0-13246 GCA_034699765.1 Xenyllodes armatus
GAGCAATATCGATATTAAATATGGTTACGGGCAATCGAAACTCGACTCTCCAGGTTTTTAAAGGGTTAAGTCAGGGGTCCTTAGACTCTGAAAAATAACCAGGGAGACTCTAAGCGTCAAAATCAAAAATTATATGTGTGAACTCAATCACAACCCAAGTGGCAAATCAAAATCGTGATTATATTTTTAGAAGGAGCCACCCTTACTTGTACCGAGTTTTAGTACATTCATCAATAATATTGTGATTACAAAAGCAATAAGCTACCCACATTTTGTTTCAATACAATCAAAAATGCATATCAACACCATACAAAAGCCGTAGCCGTATGCCAAAAAGTTAAGAAACACATTTATGCAAACTATAAAGGAAATGGAAAGTGAACGGGTGAGCAAAAACAACAACAACTTAAAATACAAGGAAATTAGAACAAGAATTGTCATTTGTCAACCCCTTTACGAGGGTACATGGAATCATGGTATGAATCTGTAAAGGAATCTAAACCATCCTTTCCTCATCCATTCCATATTCCATTCATGGAACTGGATCTGTTTAGTTTTCAACAGATGGGATTTGAGGAGGAGGAGGGGAAGCCAAGAGTCATTAATTTAAAATTAATGTAAAAGAGCTTAGAGTAGGTCATGGTCAGACCTTCGTGGAACCATTCCCTCATCACAATCACCATCGTGAACAACCAACTTTCAAAGTTTCTTGAGTACTAGCCTACTAGCTAATATTCCTTGGAAGTGTCCCAACCTCTCATATTGTAATTTAAGGAGAGGGAATGGAAGGGAGTAAAAGACCAAAAGAATTTCACAATTACACGGTTCGAAAACATCTCGTTTTACACTCACGATGGGTTCATCCGTTTAGAGAAAAAAAGACATGATCACTACTAAATGATTTTCCAAATGTCACATCAACAACCATTCATTCCAATACATGTTCATCCTCGTGCCAAGGACGGATATACACCAGGTTCTTTGTATTTACAATACAAACGACCTCATCAAGCAAAACCAAGTGGTTCAGGCCAACACTAGGACTTTGGAGAGACAAGAACGATGTTTTATGACGATGATATACTTCCTATCCATCTGAGTTGAGCCTCCTTAAGTGAAGTCCATGGTCTTTATGCCTAATTGACACGCTCATTATCTTATTTACTCGCAGTTGGAAAAGGGTATTTTTTTGAATTATCGTAAACATAAACAACCATGAACAAAGACATATTGTTTTGACAAGAATAGAGGAACAGATTAACCTTCTTGGCTCCCTTTCCAAAAACTCCAATTATCCATACTTGATGATGTCGGACTTCTTACTTTCTCCAAGCCTTATATATGTAAGAAATTATAACAAAATACCAATTTAATGGAAGCTCTTAATCATAAATTTGTGAAGTGATTGAAAGTTGGAACGTGAAACATGTTACGATCTCTGTATCATTCTACACTAATTAAATAAAGTCTAGTTAGCTCAATTATGTAAACTGCTAGTTATGTAATCCTCTTAGCATTAGCCATCTAATAAAAGGATGAGGCTGTAAGTAAATAGGTCAAATAAGAGGCGCTGAGCTGATTGAATGGAGCACTTAATGTGGTTATGGTCTTTCCACAAAGTGATGTTATTATTAGTTACAATTAGTGTGGACAACAAGGGGTGTCTATTGGCTATTTCATCGAAACTTGAGATTCCTCTCAACCTCAAGTACCCACATTGAATTCGGCTTCTTTGTAGTTCCTTTCTTGTTGATCTGTCACATGTTTCATTATTTCTGACCTAACCCCACCTTCAGATTTATATTCAGTTTCGGTATTTCAATCAGTGTACTTGATATATCAAACTTTCAAATAGGACATCATATCTAATCAATCATCAATCCAATTTTTGGAGTAGTTTGTATAATAGGGCACAGAATCTCAAGATGATGACTTTTCAAGCGTTATTTAAGAATTTGTATGATGTCCCAAAAATATCAAATAGATTCTGGCTTAAACAAATATGAATTGTAGTAGACACAAATTATATTCATTGTAGATTTTGATGGCTCGTACATAAGTAAGTATAGACTAATGTTGTGTGGTAAAAATAAAAAAGTGCCACTTGTCACATAGAATAGAGACATGACTAAAACACTTCGTGCCGGAACAATTAGCTACCTTGTTCACAGTTATTTGTTCTCCTGCCACCTTCATCCGTTGTTGGAATAGCTTCCACTTCATGGGGTGAGTTAGTTACAGTGATTCAAGGATTTTGTGCTCTTGCCTTGAGTGACCCACCATTCATACCTTGATACTTTAATCCCATTTTAACACATAAACAACCGATAATATAAGGACTTCTCTAAATTGTTTCAGAATGAAGGAGGGATGAATGACCAAGGGGTTCAAGAACATTCAAATTCAAACCAAACAACAAAACAACCCCCAGAATGAATATTGTCATTGTGAAATGAGGATGGACGATAGACTCTTGTAGTGTATGAATGGAATGTGAGGGGTAGACACAAAGTAAAATGAACGCAAAATGGGTTTGAAATTCTTTCAGGGTTTCCAGGTTAAAAATGTAATAAAATGTACCCTTAGGCTCCGGTAAAAAGGGATTCCTTCCCTTCCTCAACTCTCCTTGTTTTCTGAATGACAAGGTCGACTCGACTCACAAGAAGACCAAGACCCCTTCAAATCCATCTGCTAAACCTAAAATATCAAAACTAAAGTCCCTCCAAAATACACCTATTTATTCGATACAATGAGAATCCCTTCATCCCTTTGAGGTCAGATTCAGGTAGGGAGGGTTACTTCTTATTCCTAACTCACAGATAGATTAAAATGTTTGGCCTTCCTTAAGGGCACAGGAAGGTAAAGGTAGAGGACCTCAAAAAATCCAATACAAAAGTTTCAAGGAAAAAGGTCTTTATTATCATCATCTTTTCCAAGGGACAGAAGACACCACCGGACAAAGGTAGTCCTTGGAACATGAAAAGAAGAAGGGGGAAACCGGGTCAACCCATCAAAAAAACCCAACAAACCACCAAGAAAGAATCAAACCAAAAGGAAAAACACCCAAAAGGTCTCTCTATAAAATAATAAGAAGAAAAAAAAACGAGAAAAAAAATTACCTCACCAAAAATCTTTCAACTTAAATACTTTACTAAACCATTATTATCCATCCGAGGTTCACCTTTCTCATTCCTTTCGATCATATCACCCTTTTCCCCCTCATTCCCAAAACAACATTTTCCCTAATCCTATCTTCGACCTCTGTTCGAAACTACAAGAAGAAAAAAAAACTTCAGTCGAAAATGAGAGACGAACAAAGATGAAAATGAAAACGAGAGAAGAGAGGGAACTAAATTTTGGCCCTCGAAGAAAAAGAGAAGTCGACAAAAAAAATACATTTCAGTTCTTCTTCCTCGTGGCTCAAACCGTGTGTGTGTGTGAGCGTAGTCTGTTGCATTGCGTTGTAGATAGAATAGAATAAAAGAAGAAGAATAAACTCAAATAGCTCGAAATCTACTCCTATTAGGACCCCTAGAAAGGAATGGGGTAAAGTTTTTAGCTTCCACACTTTTATTCCTGTTGTATAAACTCTGAAATGGAATGGATGTGTTGTCTTCTCTTTTCAAAACTCTTCTTCTTCTTCTCCTTGACTAGAGTGAAGTAGAGAGAGAGAGAGAGAGTTGTTGGTAGAAAGTAGTAGAAAAGAAAGGAGAGAGAGAGACAGAACCCCCCCTAGGTAGAAATGGTTTGAAAATGTTATGAGGTTTGTTTTGTAGCCCAACAAGACTAGGATAGGATAGGACTCCTTTACTTTCCTTCAGTCCATATGTGTAGTAGGACCTTCTGCCTTGTACATAATGTAGGATGTTTGGTTAGAAGAGAAAAGAAGAGTGGGTAGTAAGGGTAAGGGTGTACTGGGTATTCTAATACCCGGGTTTTAGATAGATCGTGTCGTGTAGGCATTGAATTGGGATTCTATCCAATAGGACCGAACCCGTATGCCCGAGATATCTCATACCTAGGATTCCTACTTTGTACTTCCCAATTAGTCAGAAGGACCACGACGGTTATGATTAAATAAGTAGACATACAGTTTAAGTACAATGGAACGGGCAAGAGATCTCGTAGTAAACCCCCGAATATCATCTTAAACCAAACCGGTACATCCCTACTATACTTATTAGAAGGACTATGACCAACCATCAATCCGTCCCATGATCATGAAGAGAAAAAGACCTGACCTGAAACCCCTTGTACTAAAGTACAAGGACTAAAAAATCTTAAGGACAAAAAGAGAAACCAAGAGGAGAAAAGAGAAAGTATGGATAGGAGGATAAGGCTACTTCAACTTTTTACATACATGAAGAGAACACCAACACCAGCTTCAAGATGATCAGACTCTAATGTTAAACATATCAACATCAAGGTTCCTGGGAGTTGCTTTTTTTTTCTTTAAAAAATCTAAAAAAAGACTTTCAACTTTCTCCTTCTAAGAGATAGGAGTTTGATGAAGGGACTTAAATCTCCAGATTTCTATTCTACGAAAAGAAAGTCATGCCATGATTGCCATGATACAATACTTTCATGGTTGGTCGTCATCATAAGGAAGGGGACGAGGGAGGAATTTAAGTTTAGAAAGCGGGAAAGAGAAAGCATATTCCAAAACAACCACAAACTCCATTCAATTCCAACAATCTTTTACAATACAGCAATCCATTCCCAACACAATACATTATTACTCCTTGGTGTAATAGCCTATGGTATAATAGGAAACCTTGGAGAAATAAATTCAATTCAATAACCTATCTCCACATGAAATGATCTACATGAATCAACAAATACAATCCCAAATCCTTGAGATGATAGTCAATAGATCAGGAAATAATCAAATTTAAATAGTTAATTTCTAGTCTCTTAAATACTCTTGACACATTCCCCAACGAAGATTTTTAAAGTTCTTATAAATCCAACATCTGTCTTATGATTCAAAAATTTAAGGTCTGTAAAACGGTATTTTACTAAGTTCACTTTCCAAATTATGATTCACGCTTATGTTGTGTCTATATATTTGTACTGTCTAGATATATGGGCTTCTCAGACTAGCCTGGAACTTAGTAGATTGCAAGATCGAATCAACAGATTACTGTTTTCCTTATAGTGCCCTTCAGTTTGCAGAAAAGTTTGTAGGAAAAGACAAGGGCACCATCAAATCATCCAAGGTGTCTCAGAAGACAATTTGTTAAAACAGTTCTCCCTATTTTCTGTTACAAAGCAATTAAAATGCTCTTTAGTTAAGAATGTTCTGTTTTTTCAATACTCTACTACCGATCAGTTAAGAGAATTCTGTTTTTTTCAAATAATATAAGGTCCTTGAGACATTTGCCACTGTTATAGGTGGAATTCACACATTCTGAGACTTTCCGAAAATCAGTAAAATTTAGGGTTGTTAAGGAGTAGAACTCTTTGCTTAAAGATTGGGAAATGCCGAGTAATGATAATCAAATGACAGCCGAAACATTTTATCAATTGGTGCGAACAGCGATCTAGTAGTTGGATAAAGTATTAGATTTTATATAAGAATTAATTAATTAGTTAAGAGATTTTTATATTTATGTTATCACCGGGGGGAGACTAGCATTGTTTTCAACATTGTTGAATTCGGTTTAAATGACAATTGAATAAAGAAGTCAAGTCAAGATCCCAAGGGTTGGAAAATAATAAATAACGTATCGGGTTGTGTTTAACAGGTCGCTCCGTCTAGAACAGGTTTCGAGGTTGTATGTGAATGTACGCGTGCATAGGGGCTTAAATATCGATTTTTTACTAGAACATGGACTTGAATAAAAAATCAGCATAGGATTCTGCTGGATGAGAGAAAGAAGCCAAAAAGCACCAAACACAACCAACCATACGTATACCAACAACCCTTTACTTTCACCGGTTGACTTGACTTCTATTTGGAATTTGTATATAGTTACTACTGGACTAGTTGGAACTGGGTTGAAAAGTAGAGGGGAGAAACCTCTTGTGTCTCTTGATTCATCCTTCATCCTTTCATCAACCCCTTCATCATTTCATCCCCCTTCAATCTAAACCATCACTCTTCCCTTCATTCCTACGATATACAGAATATACTTGTAGTTCTAGAATAAAAGGGTAATTAGCTCTTAATTACATATTATTATAAACCTGTGAATGAGTCTGGTAATAGTTGTTTATGTTATAAAACTAGCCAGAGATGCTAAAGATAAGTAAGTAAGGCAAAGACCCTGTTCAATTCCACGTGGGGTTGGGTTGGGGATGGGATGGGAGGATTAATAACCTTAAACTTCAATGGTTTACTTTCCCACATTTCATTTCTTTAAGGAGAAAGCACGTCTACGTGCCGTTTGAAAAGACCATTGTTCACCAAGTTCATTGTCCCATTTTTCAAACTTTTTAAAAGATAAGAAAGAGTAACTCATTAACAAAGAAAGGACCTACACTCGTAGATCGTATCTTATACACTCTAAAGGGGACTGGTACACAACTGTACTAGTAAAAGTTAGGGATTTAAAAAAATGAATCTGTTCTTTTTGGGTATAATTAGGTACAAATATTCAATTGAACTAAAATGCCAAAATCTGACGTCAATAATAGTTTGTTTATATACAAACAAAAATTGGATTCGTTGTTTTAAAATTATGACTCTCCTCCAGCCCAACACAGATATATGATATTGATTAAACGATGGTCAAAACAAAACCAAAGGCACAATAAAAACATTACAATAAACCTTTTTGGAAATTCAAAAATCCAAACTCATCACAGAACCCTATAATCATAGCCGAGTGGACTTTTCTTTGTGCTCGTACGACGTTTCAATTTACTTCTTTGTTAACAGCAATGTCTGAGACAATCGCATTCCTCATACTTAACTCATCATGGCAATAGCATTTTTCCTAGAGAGTAAATTCCTTCCGACTACATAATTCAACCCCATAAAGTTGAAAGGATTTCTACCTGGGGCCCTACGCAGATTCCTCGTTGCAAAAAAGATAAACATTCAATTATATATAACTCATATATGAAATGATCATTATATATGAGTAGGACGTAGGAACCTACATATATCGTACATTACAATGGAAATAATTTCATCAAATGTATTCTCCAAATAATTATACCCTTACAAAATATTTATCCTTTAACATCTTATCCCGAAAATAATTGTCATATGAGTCCTCCTCACATAACAATAACAATAATAAACCAAACAATTAATAAGGCTTATGCTCTCAATCTCAAGTACTAATGTATACCAAAGCATCTATAATACTTTGCCATCTTACCATTCATTTTTTTAATCAATTGCTTTCTTAAATTTGAGCAATAGTCAAGTACATTGATTCCGAATACCCTCATAATACTAATTGAACAACCCAATGCAAAAGGATGATGTAATGTAAACACAAAATAGATCTCTGACTGAAGGAGTGACTGACTCTTTCATACCCAAGAAGTCTGTTGGGTTAAAGGAGTTCAATTGTTTTTATTTTGTTCTTTGTCTCTCCTTCAACAAGTTTGATCATATCATCATCTTCATGAGGGGAAAGAAATGATGAGTGGGTGAGGGAATAAGGGCAAAAAATAACAAAACCAGAAGACAATCCCTTTAACTTCAACAGCAACAACAAAAAATTGTATCCAAGTACAAATATTATATCTATTGCGAAATCCTGAACCGAATGTCACGTTTTTTTCATATCCCCATCTCATCATCATTTTCATCTTCTCAAACCTAAAAAGTCAGTTCAGAAAGAGAGAAAGGACAATAGGAAAAGTTTGAAAGGGTCCAATATCCTCTTTTGGTACACAATCTCGATACATATGAGTATCATATTATAATAGTCCAAAAGGATCCATCTTCAAATCTCTAAGATTTGGATTAGGATCAACCAGCAGAAATGGAGAGGGACACAAGCATATTAATCCATATTCATTTCATCCCCTTAAAAATCTCATCAGTATAAAAGTCAAAGGATAAGGATATGAACAGTAACCCTTTGCATAGAAAAAATAATTTATGGACGGGAAAATAGGAAAACCTCTTCAAAATCAAAAAAAAGATCTGTTTCATTTATTTCCATCCTTTTTGGTCCATTCTCCGATCCCAAACGGGTCCAAATCAAGGATTTTAGAGTTGACCAGCTCGTATAAAACATACAAATCAAGCCTGTCTTGTTCTACGTGAACTAAAGTAAAAAAAAATTATAATAAAAGATCAGGAAGAAGATCCAAAGATCCTTCAAATTGCAGATTTAGAAAGATGAAGAAAGAAGGCAAAAAAAACGAAGAAGAGGATGTTGATCTTCTTCCCTGGACTCAAGTAATAATAAGTGAGTTGTGGTGGATCCTTTGTACAATCCCTTTCCTTTTAGAATTTTTGAGACCTACATCTTTGAGGATATTTTTTTTCGTTCGTTCTTTAAAAGTTCAAGGAGAGGAAAGAAAGGGTTGTTGGGTAGTAGATGATGTTGTACAAAGAATAGAATAGAATAGAATTGAATTGAAGACAGGAAGAGGAACTCCTCTGAACTCATCCATCCATCCATCCTTCCTTTTCTTTCATCCATCCATTTCATTCCACTACAAACTTAGAAAAATAGCTTGAGAATAAGAAGAAGAGGAGTCAAAGAATAAAGTCAAGTCTCATATAGACCAGTCAAGTCAACCAACTCAATTCAAAAAAAAACTTGAGGATAGGATACAACGTTCTAACATCCAAAAAAGTACATACAAAAAAATTACCTACGTCCTCCCCTGGCACTCTACTTTTTTTTAACCCATGAGGAATAGGAGAGTCCCGGAAGAGTTCAATATGAGATCTCAAGGGAATGGCTGAAGAAGTATAAGGTGAATCCTCAAACTCCCTCGGGTTTCCCTCGTCCCTCTTCTATTATTATATTGAATCCTCAACTTTTGAGGTTAGGATTCTATGAGAATTGTATGTGGAAGAATAGGGTTATAAAAAGGATCCCTAAATATACGAGCAGAGCAGAGGTGAACCCCAGAAACCCTTTAGGATTTTTGTAAACTCATTCTCATTCTCATTCTCACACAAAACAAATATATAACATAACCCTTTTTCCTCCCTTTCAAACTCAAGAAGAGACAGATCGATCCTCATGAAAAAAGTTGCTAATAACTAATTGTACAGGTAAAAGGTGAGGTAGTTTATTTATTGGGGAAGGAGAGGATTATTTAAGACTGATTGAGATCATTTTGTTTGTTGGGTGGAATTGGCATATGAACTCTCTGAAGAGTAAATAACTTTTGTATGCAATAATCCTATTTATTTATTTAGTGTCATGATGAGTCCATAGTTCATACACCTTCTCTCCTACCTCTATCTATACAGAACCAATTTCTGTCTGTCTGGCTAGTCAAAGAATAGTTTTCCACACCTTTGACGTATTTTCGACAATTTTATTATGGATGGGTTTGGGTGATGATGATGGAGAAAAAATCAACCTCAGGCTTTGGACATAGCGTTTTACTGACCTTTAAACCATTTTTTGCGAAACAGAAAATAATTCACATTCATTAGTCCCTTATAGACCCCCCTCTAATGAAGATTTGATTTGACACCGAAGTTGCACGTTTAGTTTTTAGAAACAAGAGGTTTTTACTTTGATGTACACAATAAATTTCAGTTTTCATGAAGGACAAATCAATCAAACGAAGCATAAAGATGGAATTTCCTAATTTCTATTTTCAATTTGACTTTTGTTACAATTCCGGTTCACCTGTTAGACTAATGAAATGAAATCTTTTCTGAATTGACATGAATGTCTTGAGTTTTTGCAGTATAGAGATATAAAATGCAAATTCTAATCAAAATATCACTCGATTCTGTTCTTGAATCTCTGTTGGCAATCAAAACATCCTAAAAATGATTTTATTTTCTATTTTATTCATTAAATGTTTCGAGAGTAAATTTTATCTACCAGCACGATTTCTAAGAATCGTATATACATTAAACTTTCTCTGTGGAGAAAGTACTATTACTGCAAATTGCGAATCATTCGACTCTATAAGTCCGTTAATCATGAATAATCATTTAATTATCATTGAACCCGGACACCCGGTGTGATCGCCTACAAATTCGTCATGTAGCCGACCTTCTACGTTGCTATTCATACTTTCATTTTTTGAAACAATTTAATTTTTTGAATCTGAGCAGGATATTTAAGACTAAAACATAAGATAATTCTCGAATAACGAAATACGATCATTTTTCATAATATCCAAACCCGAATTTGGAAGTAAAAGATGTGAGCATTTAAAGTTTTTACGGCAGATTCCCTTGGAGAAAGTAAATTCGAATGTCTGGATACTAGGGAGATAGTAAATTCAACCACAACTACTACCTGTTGGAGCTTTACATTTAAAAGTACCAAAATGACTTAAATTGCAAATATTCTGACATCTGAAGTACACGTTAATTATTGAAATTAACGTGTCAAAATTGGAAAATGTCTTGTCTCTTACTGCCCCATCCTGTTCTTAATACTTAATACTCAATTTTCTATTCCAGCACAGCCCAACTCATTGGTCTTTGATTGACTGAGTTTGAACTTAAACCTATATACAATTTCTAAAAATGAAGTTGATTGCCCTGTTCGAATTTCTAATTTTGTTTCTAAAGAGCCTGTAAATGGATTTCCGTGTCCTTTGAGAATATGACTTGTTTGGGAAAGCAGTTCTTGAAAACTGACAGGACTGATTAGAGGTTTTCAAAGGAAATCACTTAAATGTAAACGTATGCAGAAATAACAAGGTTTGACTCACCCATGGTCAGGTAACCTATCACCAGGAATAAGCCCAGGCATCCCCGAGGAATTTTGTGAGCCGGGAGGCAAATGAGGACCTAAAAAATTAAAAAACCAAACTCTTTGATTGTTTTATTAAATATTAATATATTATCTTTTAATGGCTCAAATCTCAATCTGGACCTAAAACGTTTCACTAACAAAACCTAAAGTGTTTCTGGCTCTCAGTTTATGTCAATCCATTCTATTCATCTTCACTTTTGGCACTAATGAAGATCTAAGTAGAAAGAAATTTTGTAATATTTGAAGTCCGTCCGGTTGGATCTTTATTCTTTAGGTAAAAATGTTAAATTTATTCTACATCAAAAATGCAGTTTAAAATGGGAATATTATGAATTGACGTCAGTACAAAATCTAAATATCCGTATAATGGCTCCATGAGTGATGTGCATGGTGCATGTATGTTTTTAAAAAATCGAGATAAAGATGGATGCATAAACTAACTGTTTCTGAAAGCTTTAATAGAATTTTAAAAAAAAGAGAAACTAAAACTTAAAAAATTCATTTCTATGAATTTTAATGATTTGTGTAATGATTTTTGGCAAATCCATATCATTGTCATTCCTAATGGCAATACTTAACCTAACCTAAAAAATCACAGAGGTAGAGGATATAAGGGTGGGGTCATTAACCAGTCCAGTACAGCTCTCTTAATTTTGGAAGTTGCAAAATTATCAATAAGTACACTTGGAATTACATAAATTATTGGTACTTTGTAATTACAATTATATAAAGATATGGATAAATTATGCATACTGGAATCCAATATAGGAATACAATGCATCACTCAGTCAAATCCATGACAGAGTTTGGAAACCCACATATCTTTAAATAAAAAGAAAAAGATATGAATCCTAAATAACTAAAAGTATCATATACTAACTACCTTATAAACTTTACACTATACATCTCTATTATTTCGCAACTTAATTTCCGTTTTCACATGCTCTAACTTCTGATGTGACATGAGTGTGAAGCCAAACCTGTTCCATTCTTTCTTAACTTGTGGTAGCCCATATGTAATTCGTACGGTACTAGAGCAAAGAACAAACATTTTGTCAAGTCCGTTAATTATTCTTATCTCTCTGATAACCCTGAGGTCACTACAAAGCAAAACCACAATTTCCGTACGATGATGATGATGTAGATAGTAATTTTGCATTATATCGGATCAGACTTACTGAAACAACAAACACTGATATAATTAGCCCTAGAAGTTTTAAAAATGCAATATACCGATACTTGCAATTATTTCTTGTTGCCAATTTTAATACATTACATATTTACATACCTGGTTGGATTTGAGGTTGGAAAGGATGAGACTGAAAGGAGGGATGACCAAAATTATTATGGTGGTGATTAGGAGGCATTCCAGGAGGAAAGGGTCCAGGGGCTCCATACGGAGGGAAAGACTGATGGTTTGGCCGTGGACCATGCAAAGGCCTTGGTGGTGGTCCGCCGGACTGGGGAAAGCTATTGTAGTACGGAGAGTGAGAACCAGGACCATTGTATAATCCTGAGGGAGGGAATGGTTGTGGTCCCTGTGGAGGTCCATGTGAGTTGAACCCTACGGGAGTTGAGGATCCTGAAGGCGCGGGTGAATGCGCATAATGGGGTGGAGGGCACGGTGTAGATGAGCCTCCACCTGAGGCTCCACCTTGAGGAGTAAAAGGACTTCCCGCTCCTGGAACACTTCCGGGGTATCCTCCTCCGCTCCCGGTCTAAAATTAAAATAAAGTTCAGTATAAATTATGATTCTAAACCATGAATGACAAAATTGTAATTTTGATGAATTTTAAGCTCTCACCTGGTATGCATTGGGAGTTCCAGGAGCGGAAAAGGGGGACGTGGTTTGATTGTTGGGGGTGGCCACAAATGGCCTTGTTCCCCCTGATGGGTCGCTACCCGTAGTGCTGGGTGAGATGATCGACTTTGCCCACAAATTGGAATTTCCAGAGGGTCCTAATCCAGTCTCTGGTGGATCCAGCTTCGAGCTAATAAAAATAAATTTCAAAAACAATTTAAGATTTAATTACTTCTAATATTAACATTTAAGAAAAAACTAGACAGTGTGTTCCTGCAAACAAAGAGGCAGATCGAGTTGACAGTTTTTCATTTAAACAAACCTACGGGTGGCTGTATAGTTTTGCAACAGGTAGAAAGGGTGAATTTTATAA
Source organism: Xenyllodes armatus (assembly GCA_034699765.1). Taxonomy (NCBI): domain Eukaryota; kingdom Metazoa; phylum Arthropoda; class Collembola; order Poduromorpha; family Odontellidae; genus Xenyllodes; species Xenyllodes armatus. The sequence continues at coordinate 13,052 of JAQIYE010000396.1, forward strand.
ATTTAATTGGGCCAGAACCTAACTAAACCGTGATGATTCTGAAGACTAGAGAAAACTGGAATATAAATAGAAAATACAAGACATTTTGGACACATTTTACTCCATACGGTTGGCTGCGATCACGAGCAACCTCCAGGCCCTCATAACTGATTAATGTTTAGGTTCCCTTCACTAGACTCTAGGCTATGTTGTGAA
>JAQIYE010000397.1:0-13245 GCA_034699765.1 Xenyllodes armatus
TATTTTGAGGTTGAAAATAAATTATTGATGACAATGAGTCATTGAGCTTTTGGTGTAATCAGTTAGCATTAAAATGCTTGATTTGAGCTCAAGGATAAAGCCTTTTTGGTAAAGTTTGTGTTATTAAGCTAATTTAAAAGACGTTTATAAGATGCAACATTCATGATTCTACACTTTGTTTACTGGAAGTTTGTTTTTAAAAATATTAATATTTAACATTTTGAGGTATATTTGGCATCCAGATCCAGCAGCTTCCGAGCAATGTAATTTTAAAGGCATTAACATTGCACCTCTGTTAGTTTTAGTTAGGATTTGTGAATGAATTCCACTATGTCGCATATACCATTTTATTGACTAAATGTGTAGGATTCGATACTTAAATGACTCTAATTGAATGGCTTTGGTTAATTCAAAAGGATCGTAATATGAATCATCACAAGTTAATTATTAGGATATATTTTCCGCATTTCCAATTAAAATCTAAATTGTACACAGGTTGGTCTATTATTCTGTTAAGCTATATTTCTACCAGGAGTACCTCCTGTATATTTTTGGATTAATCTCATCGCATTTTGTTGTTATTGTTGTTTAGTACCACATAGTCTATTAGAGGTACACAATTACAGGGCAACGGAGTGAGTGATACGCTTGGCTGATCAAAGTTAAAAATCAGAATTTGTAGATCCTTCCTTGCAAAAAGAACATTTTGTCCGATAGATAGGTTACTACACAAATACAAAATATTGGAGGGGTTAAGCATCCCCAGTCCCAGAGAGTGCACACAAATTTACTAAGGAATTTGGCACATCTTTATAGGATAATGATTTCTTTCTATAGGATTTTGAAAATTTGATGATGTTTGAATATTCACAATGAACGCCTGAGGGTCCAAACACTTGACCTTTGACAGAATTTACACTCATTGGTCATTGCATACAAAATTTTTCATACAATGACATCAATACTTTATTGAGATTGAGACCATTCCTTCACTTTTGCTAATTCTAAATCGAGTTGTACTATCTAGTGCACTCACCGATCCCGTTCTCATATATATATGAGCCAGGAGTCTCTAAATCATAATATAATGCCGAATTCGCTGGTGCATGAACCCTTTTACTCTCTCTCATCTTTGTTCTATTTCAAACACAATAGGAATTCATAATTTTTGATAAATCACAATAATAACCCTTGGCATTCAAAATAAAAATGAGTTGGTTAGTCGTCCTTTTAGTAATTTTAGTACTCCAGTTCAATCTGACAAAATATAAACATTTAGAGTCCCCATGACCATTTTCATTTCATGTGTAGGAATCGGAGGAGGAGGAGGTTCTGCCAGCGTGTTAAAGTAGTTTTCAATTTTTCTGAAAACTTGTCATCATCAGTGAACTAATTAACGTCAAGTTAAAAATTGAGTACTCTTGATCAATATAAATTATTTATAAGGAGTAAACATGTCTACATTTTTTGAGGGTACTTTTGGTGGGCCATGGGGGAATTACTTGGAATTATTAACCGGTTCAAGCTCAAAGTCATGAACATGGACATAGATGACTTGAGGATCAATTGTTTGGCTGAAATGGACGCATAAAGACTTGTTCTTTGTTCTTCCTCAAACAACAACAAATTGTTAAAGAGACTCGTTTAATTAATTAATAGTCTCGGCGTTTACTTGGGAGAATCTCTATTGACTCTTGAGACTTGATCCAAACGACTTCTTAATTTGTGGAATCTACAATTAAGTATTTGCAGTTAATTAATTCATAAGAAGTGAGGGCTAGGGATAACCCACAGAAATTTTTGGGAATTTCCCACAAACCAATTTGATTGAAGATTGAGCAGTTACGGTTTTTGTTATTTCTGAACTTGAAGATTTAGTTTAACTGTTGACTCCAGCAACTGATAAAAAATCATTTCTGTGACCCCTTTCAAATATTTAAAGAATCAGCGTGTATTTGATGATGTTATCTTCTAAAAGTGCAAGTTGAAAAGAAATTGTCACACATTTAATTTTTGTAATACTGTACCACAGACCCCAAAGGCCTTTCATTAGACCTGACTGATATTTTTGTTGTTGATCAGACAAAGTTTGTTTCCTCTCTTGAAGCATTTATTGTTGAATCAAGATGTAAAAATGACAAAGGAATCACCATTACTAAAAAAGAGCGTGAACAGATAGAGCAGTGAACTTGAGTGCGTGTAAGATTTCTGGTGACTCATATTTTCAAAGAATCCGTTTTCTTTAAAGGGCTCTTGAGAATAAAACATTATTTTCCCCCATCAACCTCATCAGGACCCCTGTGTTATTTCTTAAGAAATGGAAGGAGATTTGTAGGCCCAAGACAATTTGATATATCAAAATTTCCTTTGTTCTTTTCTCACTTTCTTTAAGTAAAAAATCATTGTTTGAGGTACTTTTTAACGTCCTGATCAAATCCCCAAGAGGGGTTTAGTTTCTTCATAAATTTTTTTGCACTATCTAATCTATTTGCACATTGATCTAATCCAAGATTCAATCTTCTTTGAATTTAAAATGATAAAAGTTTATATTATTCTTCAAAATCTTTGAGGCGAGACGGGAAGTGAACCTTAAGGTCGAGTTCTCCTTCGTTCTTATTTAGGATTTGATTGTATACAAATTCTTACGATTAGAAGAACAAAATGGAAGGACCTTAAATGTATCTCTCAAATGTTTTTGTCCTCCTCCTAAGAGTTCATTGTATCGTAACGTAATATTTTAGTTCTTCACTCATTCCCATCGTCAAAAGAATCCATTGTTGTGTTGAAGAGGAACGGAAGTACTTACATAAGACAACTGTTTTTTTTATTTATTTCTTATTTAATAACATCAAGAAGAAAGGGTATCCCGATCAGTTATTCCTCGATGGTCATTTAAACTCAAGTATCGAGGAAAACTTGAGGTCAGGTCATGTGTGTGACCCCTTCCCTCCATATAGTACGCTTGACTCCAGATCCTCAAAATGTTGACAGAGTGTTTTAATATAAGGGCTCGTTTCCCAAGGAAGCCTAGAAGGGTTCAACCCTTACCGACTTCAATTTTGACCCCAACAATTATTAAAGAGTCCATTCCACCTGTCTCACATTGCCCTCCTCCAAGTCCAGGGACAAAGGGGATGACCCTTAGACTTGTCCCACCTGTGGTTCCAAGACGAACTCGACCCTCAAGGGTTAAAGGGACCAATAATCTTAGGAAGGCTGCACTCCTTCGTGCTCTCGCCGCTGGGGCCAGGTATGTTTGATACTATCAGTTTTCAACGTTTTAATCAAAAATTATTTCTGGATATTTGTGATTAAGTGAAAGTTATGATCCAATATCCAATTCACAATTTGCTTGGACTAAATAAACATAAACTAAATTCCAAAATTGTATGAACAATAGGAGATGCGGTAATAAAAAACATTTTGCATGTATAAAGCTTTCTGTTTTAAAAGTTTCCATGTATTAGGTCATTGGGTTTTGATGTAAATAATAAATATTACATCCAGTTCATTTTCTCTCATTTTGATGGAATACTTAATTCCTTAGATTAAATTAGCATAATAATTAGTAACTTTTCCAATACTGTATGTAGAGTGCAAATATTTTTATTGTTAATCTCTGAATGGAATCCATTATAAAATACTTTTCTCTTGGCCATTACGTATGCAGAGCATGTAGGAATACCACGTGTATATATGTATTTATATTGGAATTGGGAATTTGTGATTTTAGGTTAGGAATGCCTAGAAATTGATCTACAATTGAATTGAATTCTTTTTTACTGAATAATTTATTACAGCATTACAAGAATTAATACAAATTCAGGATAAAATGGTACTTGTCCCTAGGTCTCATAAAATCAAACTTTATCCCTTAGGATATAACCCCAACTTTCTCTCGTTATAAATTCAAACTTTGGGTCTATACAATGAAAACTATTAAAAATATATGCAGTTTGTGTAAATCAAAACGTTTAAAAAAAGTGTTGTTCCGTATTAAGTATTTTTTCTCTGGATACATTTGAACTCTGATTGATGAGAGGGATCACTGCCACGCACTCACATTCACATCAGATCAGAGCTCAAAAATATTTGGGGCAACAGGTCAATTTAAGCCATCTTGTTGATTCTTAAGGATTTTATACATAATTATGCTTACCTTAGGAAGCAAATCGTTTTTTCTCATTTAATTGCATAATTGAGATCGGATCCTTGGTTCTTGGACTACAGAAAATTTCCTTAGCCTTAATTAGTTTGAAAATGTTTAGGCAAGATTAGGTAGATGTACGTTATGAATTCATAAAACAATATCAAAATCTCAGCAAAAAAGCAGAATAGTAAAATATCAACCAAACAATGAGTAATTTGGCAAGAAATGTTTTCGTCTTATCCCAGTATGTCGAGAGAACAAAAAAATTTCAAACATGTACATTCTATCTTTCAATTATTAATGTATCTTTCCTTTGTTCTTGGTCCATCACTGTTTCAGGGAGGAATGGGACAAAAAAAGAAAGCTTTCATTCCATGTAATTGTTCCAAATTATTTGTCTTGTTCTATCATCCATTTTAACTTCATACTGGTAACACTCAATTTTTTCTTTTGAAGCATAATACGAAATTTATGGAACGGTTTGGCTTAACCACAAAACCTAATTTCATGAATCATTACCAACGTCAATTACAATTACTGTGAATAACATTATTTGATCTTATAATGATAATTTGAAGATTTAAATGAAGGGAATTCACATTGAACTTCAAGATTTCCAAACTCTGAATAATCACATTTTTTTATTCTCCAGAATTAATGGCTCATTTCGTACTTGGAAAAATGCAATTAGGTAAACAAATAATTAAAGTGTATGAATTCGATCTATCTTCAACTACATGACTGGAAGTTTCAATTAAACCCTAAGGAAGGAACTCATATAACTTTTATTAAACTACGTAAGCAGTAAATGAAATACATACAAACAATCCATTACTCAGTAAAAACAATGTAACTACTTCCATTAGCTCACTTGAAAAAAACCTGAGGAGGAATGTGCGAAAACCTTAATGGACTCTTTAGCTCAAAGTAATTGTTAAAAATGTCATGCGAGGAATACCAAAAAAACTATTGTCTCACGTAACAATAATAATACAAAGAAATTTTTCTTACTCAAGTATTTATTAATAAGTTACCCCATGAGAGATACTGAATTTTTTTTCTCTATTAATGTGGTAGATGAATGATACATTAAAAAATTTAACATTTTTATTTCTCCCAAGTATGAGGACGATGGTGGTGATTTGAAGCTCAGGGTCGCGGACAACAAATTCTAATGAATCCTTCTTTTATCACGAATTTTTTCTTTGAACAAACAAATCTCACACCGCATCATTCATAAACAATTTTATACTTCATTAGTTGGACTTAAGCCTTTGAAACTCAAAGACAATGAAATTTGCCATATATGGTATCTGAGTTGAGATCCTCCATTACCTCACGGATTATTTATTGAGAATCTCTTTTTACTTTAAAAGTCCAAATTTTTGATTGTTTAGGCTTAGGTGGAACCGAAAATAAAATAATTAACCGGTTTAATGGTCGATAATAAAATAAGAATGAGATCCTCTCAGGACTCACTATTTTAGTTTCTCGAACGAACAGGGCAACTGTTCAACAAAACCTTGTGTTTGAATTGAAAAGTTCATAGTTTGATTTTTTGGACTTTACGAGGTCAAGGATGAGGACTATAGTTACAAACGTGGTAATGGTGAACATTTTGAAAAGAAATAAGCAAATTGTTTAACTCAAGAGCTGAACGTGAATTAAAACTGGCCTCTGTGCAAGGCCAGCTAAAGATGCCGATAATAACATTAAAAGACATTCTAAGGCCGATTAAGAACATTAGAAAAAAGTCTCGGTAGGTACAAAACAAAGTGGGATTACTTTGAATAGAAATTGAGAGCTTCAATCAAGACTGATCTTGTTATTGTTATTGGTCCCTTCTTATAATTTTAAGGAAGTGGCCAATAAAAGTGGTTAAATGCAATAATATGCAATTTCCTTAGGGGTTTTCCCTGAAATGGAACTGGATTTCCAAAAATACGGTTTGGCTCAAAGCGTTCTGACTCCTTCCTAACCTGACCTCATGACTTGACGTGACGGCCATGGATAATTCATTATTGTGGATTCAAAATTTGAGTTTTAAATGTATTTAATTTTACTGTTTCAGTGTGTTAGAGTTTCGCGTAGCATTGTTTTTACTTTTGAAAGCAATTCGGTGTTCATTGGACCTTTTTATGGCATCAAGGGTCATATAACCCATCAATCGACCGGTTTTATACATCCCATTTCATAAGGAAAGAAAGATTTAAATGTTTTGGAAATCGATTCATAGCCAGTCGGATTCGTCTTGTTTCTACATTTAGTACTATTTCATGTTTAATCGACAGTTTTTCACTTGATATTCGGCCTAAGAGAATTAAAAATACTTGAAATGTCTTGCCTGGAAATCGCAAAATCATTCCTATTTAAGGCTAATTATTTTCTTCACCATATTTTCTCCCATTTAATAGTGCGGAGCCGGATGCAGATGCAGAATTTTTTGAACGATTCTCATCAATTCGAATTCAATATGAAACGAGTGAGAGAAAAACTATCGAGGAGTTTCAATTCCAACCTTTGGAAGATACGACTGATGGGACAATTTCAACCCAGCTTTGGCCAACTCTTGGGGGATGGAATGTAAGTGGTGTTTTGACCCAAAGTCACTGATCAAATATACTAAAATTGATGGAATCGCGCATTTGGTTTTTGTATTCATAAAATTTTCGAAAATCACCAAACATTGAGATTTGGCTTTGATTAATTACGTTTATTAAACCAAATTGCAAAAACTTGTAGACTTCTACAGAACCTTTACATCCATCAACAGATTTCATTACTCATAGCATAGGCAAAATAAACGAGGAAAGAAAAGACCTGGCTTCATTGAGGCTAACTGATGCGTTGAAAGTATAAGACAAAAGGAACAGAGAAAATACAAAAATAAAAGCGAAAAAGAAAATACAGAAACGGCTCGAGAGAGCTAATTTTAATATTGACCCTTGCCATAATCCAGCCTTAAGAATTATCTGCCAAAGGTTATCAATGACTCATATTTACTTCATCATGAACCGTGACTTTACTTAAATCTGGCAGGTCTATAAATAAACTGCTAGCAAATATAGCAAAGGTGCGAATGGTTGTGAAGGCCAAAAATTTCATAAAATTTTGGATTTTTCATAAAATTTTGGAAATTTCATAAAATTTTGAAAATTTCATAAAATTTTGGATTTTTCATAAAATTTTGAAAATTTCATAAAATTTAGGATTTTTCATAAAATTTAGGATTTTTCATAAAATTTTGGAAATTTCATAAAATTTTGGATTTTTCATAAAATTTTGGATTTTTCATGAAATTTTGAAGTTTAATTGTTCATTTTCAAAATCTCCTAATCATAAAGATTTCAAATATGTATATGTTATAGGGTATCATATGGGTGATGGTGAAAAGTGAAAAATTCTCTAAGTCCCATCTTCCCATTACTTAACATGGGAGTGAAATTTCGAACTTAAAAAAAGTAAGGTCAAAGGTCATCAACAAATCTGATTTTCAACTTGAACCTGCCTAATGACATCGAAAGCTTATATTTAAAATTTCAGGTCGAAATTCGAAATAGTTTTTGAGTTATCGAAGTGACGACAGACAGAGGACGGACAGACGACAGACGGACGGATTTGATGAATTCTCTCATGCCAAATACATTGAACATCCGTGTACGTGTTTCATTCTTATAAAGATGCTCATAGACATTCGCACCTTAATAAGTGGAAAAGTTGAGTAATTAAGTCTAGTTGGACCGGTGTTTAATCGATTGATATTGATATGCCTGCTTCGATATGACAAAGTAGCAAAAACGCTTTGCTATTTCTGTACTGACAAACGTTCTCCGCTTGAATAAAAATGTGTATTTTTAAACAGTAAAATTCGTTTATCGTTTCTTCCAGTCCTATTTGTATTTGCATTAGAACAAAGACTGGGTTTTCAATTTTAAAATAAAAAGTTATCCATTCAGCCAAAGTTCATATTTTCATATTCAGAGACCCTGTAGGTATTTTTGAAGAAATGTGAATGAGTCTCTATAGGAATGAATCTCAAACCATGAATACAAATTGGTAGATCTTTAGAACCTTAATTTTCCCTGGTTTAAAATGTATCTGGATTTTAAGATTACTGAATCTTCACTGTGTAACGTTATGCAGTTCTCAGGCGTATTTTACATAAATTGGGTCACTAGAATAGTAATAGCAGCAATTTTTACATGAGATCCAACAAACTACATATAGTCATTAAATTGCATCCTGTACTACTGGTATCAGAAGGAATCATAAACGCACCGCTGAAGCAGTTAACGGTTTTTGAAAATCGGTTGAAATTTTTACCGTTGGATTCTACAAATTTGACCCAATATTAGACATTCCGTACTAAAAATGAGTCGACTTAAAATCCAGAGAAGACATTTTGCTAATCGAAGGTTCGAGTCTGGATCTTGTTCGTGTGAAGCTCTTGGCACAGTTCGGCGTAAAGTGACTGTGGGAATCACGTTTCGCTTTTAATTAGTTATACGTAAATTACAGCTTGTGAATATTGAATTTTCAGTTTCCGCGCTTTAAATTTTTTTCAAACATTAAATTGTCGCAAGCCTTTAATTCATATAAATGACACTTTGATTAATCATGGGGTAAATTGAAATTCATTAGGTTGAAGACTTGTATGGAGAGGTTCTTCATGCAGTGGTTCATGCCCTACGAAGTGGTGAACAACAATCAAATGATGCGGAGAGTCTAATTGCTCATCTTCAACAAGTTTTTCATGTTGACAATGACAAAAATGAAAAACTTCTTCAAATTGCAAGAGAAAAACAGGTAAGATGCTAAAAATCTGTAAGGAAAAATTTAATTCCAGTAAATATTTGTAAAGTCAGAAACCAGGAATTCGACTCAAATTTGGCTTTGCATTTCCAGTTTCATCCACTTGAACACAAACAATATTGTTAATGCACAAATTATAATTAGTTTTTCTCTTCAGTCAGTCGGTCAGCATCACCTCATGTAGCAATAAATTTAAAATTCATTTACTCATGACTGAAAACACTTCTATAGGTTAGTTTTGCATTTCTTGTTATTCAGTTCATCTGCTGGAACAATGCCATATTCGACTTTTGCACATGTTTATGTTTTTGCAGAAACAATAGCATTTTGGCACAGTATTTCTGGAAAAATGGGCTTGAGAAAAATGGGCTTGAGAAAAATTGGACTTCATTTGTGAGTGAATGCAAGTTTTTGTATAGAATGATCAAAAATAACTCAATTCTGAACCCCATTCGTTCGTTCATTCCGGAAGTTTTGGCAGGAGTTCCGGTTACGTCACTCATCCAATGATAACGCTAGAGGTTTTTACCTTTGTTGGATGCTTTTTTAAAAATATATATATCCAACGGTCTAAGCGTTTTTCAAGTACTATATAGAATTCTTGTACACCCATGTACTAAAAACTGATGTAGGTATATAACTGCGAGAGCATTTCAATCATTTGCATGTGTGGTCGGCTTGTTGGCCTTGAAGCATCAATGTCTGTATTGGATAGAATTACACGGGTTTAAGGATAGCTTTGCGATCAAAATGAGACAGATTTTATGATTGACAAACTCTTCCTATATTGCAAAGGTTAATGTCAACAAAAACCTGTATTTTCTATGCTACAGTATTAGCTAATAGTACCTAATTTCCAGCAGAACAAGGAACCGGTTCATTAGCCTATTCAATTTGATCATTTAATCAATTAATACTCACAAGAAACTAAATAAACAACACAAATGGGATAACAATCAAACGAACCCGGTCAGACTTGTTGTTTTAAAACTTTTTTTAAAGAAATATACAAGATCAATATTCTAAGCAAGCAGGTCAACTATATATTAAATCAAGCTGAAAAATGTTGAAAAAGATTTAGGAAATATTTATTAGTTAATTATTAGGTGCATCCTTTTACATCTTACACCATTAGCACAGTTTTTAGACATGAGAACTCCATTCCTACCAAAATGAAGCCTAAAGTGTTTCCAAAGATCATGTATATTCGACCAGAACGAAATAGATTTAAGAAACTCACGGTAGTTAAAGTTTATGACCCGTTGACGGAAATGAATAAATGACAATAAGTAGTAGCTTCATCATCATCATGTGAACTAATTTTCAAATTTGTTACCTTTCCAAATTACAAATTCTTTGTAGACTCCTCCCTTGGTGCTCAACATGGAGGTCGTGGAAGCCAAGGGACTTCAAGGAAAGGATGTAAATGGTAAGGATTCTTTTGTTTTAAACAAAGATGTCCAACCTCATATATCAGTAATTGAACAGTGACTACAATTATCCATTTCCGCTTCTACTAATTTTTGCATTTACGAGTTTTTCAGAATTTTCTTACTTATTTAATCACAATTTTCAGGCTTGAGTGATCCTTTTTGTACCCTGTACATATCCCCAAAGGAAAAACACAATACATCCATGAAACCAGAAACCTTGACCCCAGTTTGGAGGGAGTACTTTTCTTTGTAAGTCCGGGTTTAATTTGATTGATAATTTTGAAGACTGGTCAGGACACAAATATACCTGGAATGATGGGACACAGTTGTTTTGTAGACAAAGATTTTATTTTACTGCTGTTTATTTATGACCCACACTTGCCTCTCATCGCCTTAAAGAAACAATGCCGGATTTTGATTTTACATAAAGATGTATACTTGACTTTCCTGTTTAAAAATCACTTTTGAGCTTAACTTCTATTTTCTAAGAATTCGTTGAAACTTTCCCTTCAGTTTTATTTAATTAATTACCTTACAACTTTTGTCTGGGGTGGCCAGCCAATTCCTAGAATTCAGAAATCAGGAATTCTTTAATTAATATCAAACAATTACACATAAAGTCATAAACTGCGAACTTGAATATTTTTGAAGTGAAATTACTTGACGTCCGTCCAAGGATGACTTAACTCATTGTTACTACAGCACAGTTTGCCTTGAGCCTGCATGCGTGACTTCAAAGTCATTTTATGGCGTTGTGTGAATGGGATATAGAAGAGAAGTCTAACTAAAATGCGTAAATATTAATCCAACTACTTTAATTTTACATTCCATATGTAGCCCAGTAACTAATCCTCAAGATGAAGTCTTAAATATTGATGTTTGGTAAGTACTGATGATGTCTACCGTTGTTAATAAGTCTCACGAATCGTATTTAGGAAATTTTAAGTCCATTTTGCCCCGTAAACTATTCAATTAAGTAAGCCATTCAATTTTTCTATGAAACAAAGGGATTATGACCCTGATGAGACGTTATCAGATAAAATGAAACGTTTCGGAGAGGTCAAGTCGACCAAGGGACTCCGTGTCCTCATGAAAGAAATAGCACTCACAGCTTCAACGGGGAAACAGCAACATGACTTTCTGGGATGTCTCAAAGTGCCCCTGAAGGTGGGTCATCGCTCTAGTTGTTGCTTTATTACCGGCTTTCAATTATCATTGTTTCTGAATTGACGCAAGCAATAATGTTATGTAAACATATTTGATCAGAAAATTCCAGCAGATGGACTTGATACCTGGTTTCCATTAGAGGGTAAACGTGGATTTGGAAATGGTGGTAAAAAGAACAAAGGTCAAATCCTCCTCCGAATGGCTGTGGGGACAGAAAAAGAAAAGAAAGTTGCAGCTCAAGAGTACCGACATGTCCTCCATCTCCTCCTGGTCCATGAATTGGATGAAGAAAATGTTGTCCCACATGTCTGGTCAGGTCAATTTGCCAACAAACACTCTGAGTATATTTTGAGATTACTACAATGGCAAGGGGGCCTCACCCCAAAGGAAATGAATCTTGCCAAATGGCTAGTGTACACTCGAGTTCATTGTGAACATCCTCTCCATGCAAAATTATTCCCTGCTCTATTTCAAAACATTTCTGTATATTTGGTGAACAAGTCCTTGACAGAGGATGAGGTCAGTGCGTTTTTGAAATGTGGGTGAAATCCGCTTCAGGTGAAATGTTTTCTCTAAAACAGATCTTTTCCAATACTTTCAGGTTCGAAAATTTTGGTTTGTAACTGAAAAATTAGTTGAGTCCTTTGTTAATTTTACAAAGAACATCCATCACTGTTTTTTAAACAATTCAACTGCCACGTCTCAAGTATTTCATATGCTAAAGTAAGAGTTCCTTTTCCATTCACACCATTACCTTAAGTCCATTTTCCAAAAATTACTTAATTTTTCTTAGAACGCTGAGTCTCATAAAGGAGTTTGTTGGACGGCGACGTGGATCACTCCCAAACACTGAATCGAAGATTACAATTACAGAAGAACTTATTGTTGAGAAGGTCGAGGGTGCTATTACTCGTGGAGCTCATGAACTGTAAGTACAATTTAAAGGGTATAGCTGCCCGAACCTAATTTCCACTACTTGTCAAGATCATAAAGTCATATTTGTTATTTTTCTGAAATTTCAAGGTTCACTGGCATTGCACATGTCGACTCAACCCAAAAGGAAACTCAAGTTGAGAACATGATCCGAATTGGGCAACTTTTAATTGCAGATTTACGGAAGGGTCTGGAGACCTCTCATAGTTCATTCCAAGAGTAAGTCAAATGTAGTTTGTTTTTATATTGAACATTTTGTCCCTAATGACCCGATTCATAGTGTACAATATAACTTCTTGGATACAAAACAGTTATCTGCTTTTACTACTACTGATTGTGTATCTTTATTGTTCCGCTATAAATTAACAAATTGTCATATTGACTTACCCTTGCGGAACTGAACCTGTTTATAAACCGGCCTAGCTCAAAGCATTTTTGCAAAACAAACAGTTCCACTCCACTGCAAATGTCTGCAATTCAAAAGAATTTTTGTCAACGGGATGACAAAAAGTTTATTTTTGGTTTGATCATGAACTAGACCTAGAGACAGAGACTCGCTTGATTGGAATTTTATTTGATGAGTTAGAGAAATGTTATTTGGCTCAACAGTTATGAAGGATGTTTAACTAAGTAAGTTGGATTTTTGCAATTAGCCGACCTTTGTACCTCAATATTTTGGGATTTTGTCTGAACTTTGTTGTTTACGGAAGATGATGACAATGACATTGACAATGAAATATATTTTGAATG
>JAQIYE010000398.1:0-13215 GCA_034699765.1 Xenyllodes armatus
CTATCAGGTGCATAATGAGCTTTCAAATACATTATATGTAACTCCAATATCCACACATGGTGAAAATAACTACTTTCGGTACTTTTCCTTGGGGTTTACCCAATGTCCTTGTTAGCCAAGAGCAAGAACAGAAGCATATTCGAAGAATTGTTCCAGTGATACAAATGTGTATTATGTGAACTAACTCCTAAATTTTCATGATTGTGGGAACATTATCGTAAAACTCCTATAGCAGTATCCTAGCTACTTTCTTAAAGTTCCGGTTGCTTTTATTTCGGCGAATAAGTATGCATTAAAGTCCATTTTGGTAAATCTGATCTCCTTCCTCGGAATCCTTGGATCTTCATAATCGAAAGCCGAGTTTCTTCGTAGAACCCACGTTTGAATAATATATTTTCTCCTTGTTATTGAGAAACAAAGTATTTCTCAATATCAATATTCATTTTATGATTAACGAAATTTTGTAATACCCGGAAACTTGAAATAAATAACAAATGCCTCAATGTAACCAGGGTTTAGTGATCAAGTAGTAGTAATTTTCTTAACTTGGAACGTGAAATAATCACAATGGCAAACACAGAGTTGCACTTACACAAGTTGATTTGCGAAGAAATAAAAATCGTTCACAATCGTAATTTATTTTCAACTAATGATAAACCCCATCAAATGTGACACGACTTTCTGAATACACAGAATTAATTTGGAAAGTATTGTTGAGTATAATTTGAAACTGACAAATCGGAGGATCAGCATCCAGAACGTGCATTTTGGACCGCTTGAAACATCACTAGAGATCATGTCCTGATCTGGAGTTGGCAAAACACAGAATAGGCTTAAGTTAGTTTTGCGTCTTGGCTAAACGTAAATTGTTTATCGCCTTTAAGAGATTATTTCGTTGAAACTACTTGTTCGTTTATTCAGCGTTTACCTGCTATCGATACGTGCTCAATATTAGCTCTAGTTTGATTGAAAATTGTAATATAGCGTAACAAGATGACACTCAAGTCACGAAGGATAAACTTGGCTTTCTTGTTTATCTTATGAAATTCCAGTTTTGAAAATACTTCATGGATGGATGCTAGTAGTTTCTCATTTACGTTTGTAGTAGTGGCATTCATTCATACCCAAGAAAAAGTTTTGGTAATTTGATGCGGGGGACCACAGGTGATTCTCTGAAATCGAAATGATAAAGAAGTTTTCCATTTTATTTCTTCCTCCCAGTAATCTATGTGTTAAGTAAACGAAGAATGGAGAAAGTTGAGAGCAACTTCAATTATTTTCAGTCCTACTTTTTTCAGTTTAGTAAAAGATCCGATTGGTTGGAGTTTTGCAAACAAGTGCGAAAGTATTTCCAGTTTCACACAAATCCATTTTTAAACAAAAAATTTCCCAAGGGGAAATAACATTTGAAACATTGGTACAACTTTAAACTAAAAGTTTTAAAATCCATTTCCTCTTGAATATGGAATTTGCCACAAACAACTTTTTCTCAAAGTTTTCAAATTTGCATGTTACATGTATTTTCTGTTCTGTACCACAATGAACGCGATGTCATTTTAATGTATTATGCATGTTAAGCATCAGGTGAATCAAAGTGGATGTATGCTCAGTGTGATGCTTAATCATGGATTAATCACATAGTAATTAGTACAATTAACTATAGTTGTACTCCCTGATTTTTAAATTAATATAGAATATGATATTAAAATTACCTTAAATTAATCAAAAGTTCAGAAACTATACTTTCAACTCAAATAGGTCGTCCGTTCTTTTTAGTCTCGGCCTTGGGTTGCACCTGGTTAGTCAAAAGTAATTTTGATATGTCTTATTATAGGACTAATGATCCTCAACCTACAAACGATATGTCTCCAACTGCTCACACATTACTACTGGCCGAGTTACACATTACGTGACAGTCCAGCCTAGGTTCTAAACCCAAATTGTCCCTTTCTAGAATAACAAAACTTTATTTAATCGCCCAATCAAACCACTCCATTCTGCTTACTCAAAAGTAGTGTGTCCCAGTTAATAAATCTCACCTGAGCCCATTAAAACTGTCTGGATTTGCCCAACCCAACCATTCATTTCCTACTCAAATCCCGGTTTATTCTTGGAGTCTATACTAAAAAATAAATAATATGAGTAAAGGTGAAACCTGGTGGTCCAGGGGACGTTTTGTGTAAGGCTGGGACTTATGGTCTCACATTAAAGGGACATTATCACTTTCTCTTGTGGATAAGCATGCACTAGTATGTGTGGAGAAAGTCCTTCTAGTTTTAGTTGGCTAAGTCTCATTACTCGAATTTCATTTCCTCTTGTTTTATCAGTATTTTGGTCTTAGATTTTTAGTTCATGAAATGGGATATAAAATCATACATAAAGGTCCGGTTTGGCGTTCGTTGAAAACGCCAAGTATTTGTAATGGGTACTACTAGGAAGAATTCAACCAAGTCCAAACTTACCCTAGAATGTTCAAAACAAATTTGGAGAGACTATTTCGATTGTACCGATTGTGTGAAAGTGACAAGAAAGAGGAGGAAGAAATGAGAATGAGCCTTGAAGTACACGCAATAATCCCAGCAAGGCTAAACTCAAAGTTCTACGGGACTCAATCCAATGTTTGGAGCAATTTGTTTAATCTGTCTTAAGGGTCTTTCTCCTTTCCTCAACTTCCTTCACATTATGTGTTTGTCTTTAGTAGTTGAAAAGTCCAGTTGGGAATTGGACTATTAAAGTAAGTTAGTTTTGGATTGTGAGAGAAAAGTGCCGTAGTTAGCTGTGTGGGGCCTCATTCAATCAAGTTAATGAATTTTCCATTTTCTTTTTTTAAGATTTTCTCTTTTCAAGATTTTTCTTGCAATTTTGAACCTCCCAATATCAATGAATCTTACCAAATGTGCATTCTCTGAACATCTTCTAGATTCAAGGATTAGATTAGGACCCTCTTACCAAATATCTCAATCATTTGACCCTGAAAGTATCAGAGTTAAGCAATTCAACTCCTTTTGTCCCCTTATCTTACTATATAGCCTCACACCATTAATCCTTCCTTCTAGTCCTAGACTTATTGTAAAAGCCAACTAATGGATTAATGGGAAGTTGAACCAAATGCCAAATCCATATGTGTTTCCATGTATCCAAGGACACCCTTAATTATTCTTACGAAGCTAAACTTACACTGAAGAACAACAAAACTACAGAGGAAATATTCTGCTTTAGTTTCTTTATGTCTGTCTCATAGTAGTCAGTCAATCCAATCCAACCCCCTATTATTGTGTGGTCTTCTGTATTATTATGTGGCTAGAGGAAAGCGAGAAAACAATGGAATGAACTTGAGCTCACAAAGTTCCAGGAACAACGGGGATTCAATTGAGAATGAATACATGACTGAATGCACAGGAGAAGGAGAAAGTTCTACTAGGCAACGTTCAAACCAAGGCAAGGCAAGGATCGACTCCTATCCTCATCACATCGCCGCTTAAGTTAGTCTCTGTCGCATGGAGGTCCGGAAAATTAACCCAGGCGTAACGAATTAATTTGATTATTTCTAAAAGGACTACCACACAAAATATAACTGAAGATTCAGAACAATTCCATTGTTTCTTTACTTGATCAAGAAGACTATGGATCCTGTCATCAAATCCTTGTCCATGATGAGAGTGACATGTGATGGGAAGGAGTATGTCGGCTAATAATATAATGACTCCTGTCACTGTAGGACTTTGCCATCGTTCATTCAAGTTCGAAATGTGTAGGATGTCTGCAAATGTATTTGTCAGAGGAATTGCCTCTTCCTTGTCACACCTTCATAAAAGCCTCCTTTGCTGATGATGATTGAAATTGTCATACCTGTGGACTGGATGCACTTTTGTTCAAATACATTAGATACGAATAGGAATTTTCCAGGTTTTCCTGTCAGTAGAAAAAAATGGACAAGTTGTAGTAAACAGTCATTATGACAATAAGGGTATCCATGCCATAAAATGATTTTTCCCATCTTATTATTTATGCAGTTTAGAAAGTCGAGCCTGGAAATTTCATTGAATTAATTTTTCAGTATATGTGCATTACGGTCTTTCAATGAACTTTCGAAAAGGAATCAACAAAGCACAAGCGGAGATCTGTATGATAATAAAAATAAGTTCGTGTACAGTTTTGGTATTTTGTAGTTTTCCTCTAAAGAATGCCATGAAGCAACTCCTGTGTCGGGTTTGTGTTTTCGTGCCACCGACTAATGAAGAAAGGATTTTTCCTATTCTTTCCACCAAACTTAAATTCAGACAAAACATATACGTATCTAACAATAAGTAGGAATAAAAGTATTGAGGAAAGTATACCCGAGTGAATAATTAAGGAGATGAGTCCGGAACTTTCTCCATTTCCTCGTTTCAAACTGAAACTCCACGTGGAACTGTCCCATAATAATATTAAAACATTACTGCTATATTCAAAGCCAAAGATGAGTACATGCAAAACAATCCCTTAATCTATGTAGTTGTAATCCGTTACTCAAAGAACCCAAATCCAATTATGGAAATTGTCATTATGGAATGAGCCATGATGATAAATGTCCATCAAATCATGGTGGGCACATATTATAGCTTCTATACTAATTACAAGCTGAATTGCGAAATTTGGAGCATAAAGCCGGGCTTAAAATCATTATATGCGTTAATACACATTGCCAATAAACGATAGACATATTTCTTTATGTCCTTGTGCAAAGTTTTCTTCACGACATTAATTGTATATTGTATGTTCACTTAAAATGTCAGTGATGCAAACATGGTGGATCAGCAATTCTCATTTTTCGTAAACAATCATGTAAATTATGCCCTGTCAGTTACTTTTCCGTTTAATTATTTAACTATCCTGGATCTGACAATTTAGCAGCTTCACGCATCCTAAAAGCATACCAAATTCAAAACAGCTATGGTAATTGTATGTGATTATATTATTATTCTCTGCATGACTATTTGTAAATCCTGAAGATTGCTTCATGATCTGCAACGGCAAAAAATTCAGGTTACCTCGAAAAGAAAAGGAAAAGTCAAATTTTTCACAAATTTTCAAACAGGTAGGTGTTTGGATAGAATTAGAATAGAAAGTTGCCCAACATTGAATCTTGAATCCGACTTCATATCCTTGATATCCTACTTGTTGTCTTCTTTTGTAATTATAATTATAACAAAGTGGATGAATGAATGGTGAAGAGGCCATTTGAGGATGAGAACCCAAATGATTCGAAACTCTGATTTTACGAGTTGAGCCCACATCAACAAGTACTGTATTCAATCTGTCCGTCTGTCAGTCTTTTTTTTACTTCATCTGAAATATTTTGCAAAACTGAGGGGTTACAGTCTGGCTCGATTTTAAATAATTCTGTTACTTCTCCAATGGTGCGTACAGGTGCTTGTTTTTATCCTTCCGTTGCCTTACCCTAACCCTTGTTTTGACCATCCGATGCCTTACCCTAACCCTTGTTTTGACCTTCCGCTGCCTTACCCTAACCCTTGTTTTGACCTTCCGTTGCCTTACCCTAACCCTTGTTTTGACCTTCTGCTGCCTTACCCTAACCCTTGTTTTGACCTTCTGCTGCCTTACCCTAACCCTTGTTTTGACCTTCCGTTGCCTTACACTAACCCTTTTTTCGACCTTCCGTTGCCTTACACTAACCCTTGTTTCGACCTTCCGTTGCTAATTATAACGGTTTTAAACGTTCCGCTCAACTCGTATCCTCGCGTCTTTTTTCACGCATTAAGTTATATCAGTTTAGGAGAAAAAAGAAAACAATGCTAGTTTACATCCGGTTGCCCTCACTTTACCGACCCATCCCAATTCCAAAAAACTCACCTATACCATAGGATTTTTGCAAATTGTTAATGGATACGATGATGAGGCCATGAACTGAAAGTTTTTTTCCTGATTAGAAACAAGTTTAACTTAACTGATTTCTTTGTAATTGGAATGTTGAAGTAGGAGAGGAAGAACAAGTCAAGAAACCACAGTTCGGAGGCCACAAAGAAAGAGTCATGAAGAGGACTTAGAAAATACAAACAATAGGATGTAGATTTAAAATAATAATGATATATACACTTAAGAGTCACCCACTGATTCACACAAAACCTTTTTAGCAATTACTCTTTTGATGCATACAATTATTAAACCCCACAGTTTTGATGAGTTTGTCCACCACGTAATTTTATTGGCGAAACATCTCGGGAAATTCACAAAAGCTGTGTAGGTTTCCTCAAATAAAAGGTAAAAAGGTGCTCACTGAAATTTAAGCCGATTGTTCCTGGATGCAAAATATGCATGTGAACCCACTATTCAATAACCTTCAATCATAGAAATAATGTTACAAAAAAAGCAGTATGCGCTAAAATTAACTAACAATAAGAAATACATTTTCCGAAAAACCTTTAAATTTTGGGACTTGTGGTAAAAGTAACCTTTAAAAGTATATTAACTAGACTGTCTTCTTTATTTGATTTTATCATACCATATATACACGAGTATATACTACATTGTCACTTAAGCTTGCAAGTGATGTTAAATTCATAAGATGTTCTTGATTTTTGTCACCTTTTTCTCCTTTGTGAATAATTTGTTTATTTGAAATACTGAGATTGTGGGTGAGCTTCTTAAGAGAAATGAACATGATCTTGACCTCACAATGGATGAAAGTGGATTTGAGTTGAAAACGAGTCAGTTATTTATAGTGGTGGGTTTCACCTGAAACATGAAGCCGATATACCAGTATACCACATGTGATTTATCTTGCCATTCGAATTAAACAAATAATGCTTGACTTATCTGGATGAATATTAATGTAATGCACTTCCAAATTTTTTTGAAATGACTAAAAAGTCTTTAAAAAACAACGGCTACTCTAAGCGTTTTTGTAATTATGAGTGCTAGGGGTCTGGACGGGTGACAGTTTGATCTGACCTTCAAGTCTCAAATTTAGTACTCGATCATCTTTATTTTGTAAACTCCTACACACTTTGAAAGGTTAGTTGTGATTTGAGTAACGATATTTTAAAGATTTCCATTTACGAATTAGAAATTGTTTGCAAATACACAAAGATGAAAAGACGGGATAAAATCTAGTTATCCTTGCGGTACTTTACACCAACAAACAATGAAATGTTGTATTTTGCATGGTGTCCCAGGGGAGTCAGGAACAGGAATCTTTATGGAACGAGGCCAAGTTTTACCAGGAGGGTTCATGTAAATCCTTTACGTAAACCAAAAGAATCCGACGATATGAAGACGATATGAGGACCATCCCTGTTTGAATTCCATTTATTACCACATTGGCCATTGAATTAAGATTTGGGTCACTCATCATAATGTTGTTCATCAAGCTCACCTTCGGGTCAAATCCATATGCCGGATTCTATACATCTTCCCTCCATGTTGAACTATTAAACATTTTATCAATAAAACTTGAGTACTTAACTCATCTCTCAATTACAGTTATTTCTTGGGAATAACCCAATAATAATATGAGGTTTCGCTATATGACTTAATTACAATCTTATTGATATGAGTGAGTCTATATTGAAAATGGGAGCTTATGGAGAGAGGTCACTTACGATAATAACATTGTTAGCCCTATTAAAATCTCGTCCTTTTTAAAAATAGCATTTACTCATTTCTTTAAAAAAAAATCTAGATCAAACAGCAAAGCTAGAAATTGGTTGAATTCACCACACAAAAAAACTATTTGAGTGTTAAGTCTGTTGAGGTCTTGACGGTAGGATGAGTTTATTGCCATAATAATGAGTGGTTAAAATCGCTTGAGGAAAAAATCATCAAATTTTAAAACTTCTGTGATCCTGTTCTAAAAGTAATATGAATTCCTACAATAACCACACTATGTTTAGAATTCATTCATGATCCTCTCTTAAAATTATAACAATAGGTAGCCCAAGTCCCTTATCAGTCATTCATCTCTCAACTTGAGTGAGTGAGTCCAGTAGAAGATCTCTTATCCTTTAATTGCAAAAAAACCTAAATCAAGATCAAGACAAAGGACAGGATTATAGTATTTGTTGTAGTTTATATTTAGTTTAGTGTTTCCAGTCTGGATGGTAAGTACTCAGGGCACGTAACGTGACTGATGATGACCTCACATTAGTGGGCACTCACTTGATCTTTCCCTTGGCACAGCCAGTAGTCCTTTTGTCTTAATTTTTATTGACCCATCAAATCTCATAACGCTTCCTTGACTTAATTATAGCACATCATCAACATCATTTTGAGTATGACTCCACTAAAGCACGCAATAGACAATCTCATATTGTGTACAAAACAAAAAAAGATGAGTAAAGTAAGAGAATAATATTGAATTTAGGGCAAAATCCATGTTTTATTCTTTAGATATGATCTAAACTCAACTCATTTTTGCCAAAATCTTCTAGGATGAATTTTCATTGCAAACTTTTGATTCAGTCTCAAATAGACAACAAAATTACAAAATGGACCTCTGACCTGAGATCTAAATTGTTCAAAATTTCTTCAGTTTTTAGGCTCACTAAAAATAAAATCCAAGTGTTCTCAATTATTAGAAATGTGTGATTTTTTTAAATTCAAGCAAATCGTATTAAAACATAATCCCTGATCCCAATACTTGATGAGCCACAAGTATAATTAATCATTCTAATAGAAATCTCTACTCTTTTTTCTTTCCCACAAGAGTCCATCATCAGTGCAGTTTGGGGTCAATCCCATTTGATCCTATTTTCATTTTGTTTAAAAAAAAATGCATAATATTATCAATTCCTGCTAAAAAGTCTCACTTTTCCCTCATTTTCTCATTTTAAAGACAATAAAAAAAAACATAAATAGAGGAAAAGTTGAGGTTATAGACCCATTATTGTTAGACACCTGTTGAATCAAGTTCTCACTTTGACTCATCTTCTGTATACATTTTGTTAGAGTGAAATTAAGAAATCTGGTTGAAATGAAAAAAGGGGTTTGTGTATGAATTTGAGGTAGGAACAACGGAAGGAAGACGATGATGAAGAAGAGAAAAGCTGTTGTAAAACCATAAGCTCCTTTGATTTAATGGGTGTCATCATCCTCACCAAGGGTCTTTTGAAGGGGGTCCTTAAAGAAAGTGAAAAGACCCTTAAATCAATCCATCTTGAGACGAACAAATACAAAATCCTATGACTTGTTGATATATTATTAGTTTGAGAGGTTTGTTGATGGCAATGAACTTGGGATGCATGATCGTCCTCATTGATGAGTTAATACGATATACGACTCAAAGGGATTAAAGGAAGAGGGTCAACTCAACTCATCTTTGTTTTTGTTTCTTTTTTTGAAAAATTATATATGTTCTGAAACATTTTCATTCATTCAATATGATTTCAATTTCTTTTCTCTATGATGATTCTTGATTGGAAAGTTAAAGGTTCAAGGACTTATTGGATGCATAGATTTACATTACTGTATTAGTCATATGAGAAAGGAAATATGCAACTATGTAATGCAAGAGGAAAAAATTTATGATGATGGGTCAAAAATCTTTGGAAGAAACTGTGGGATCCTATTTACTAACCGGATCAGGGTTCAGGGGTTGAACTTGATTGCGCTTTTTTTTTTAAAGCAATCTTAAGAATTTAAGATTTGTCGGTCTTTCGGTCACTTGGATTCAATTGTACTCAATCATGCTCCTCTTTTCAAGGATCCAAATCCCGATTACCTTATACTATATGACCCCATACCAATGTTTACAGGGATCTTCTCACTAAAATAAAAAATTATAAAGCACAACGAACCGGAGACAGAAGAACCAAATACTAAATGCAATTTCCGTTAAATAAAAAAAAATAAGTAGAAATGTGGATCATCACCATCATTATCATTATCATGATTTCATCAAGAGAATCCTCCTCAAAAAAAGCATGGGTTCGAGATGAAATCAAACTATGAGGAAGAAGAAGTGAGAATTATAATAAGTTGAATGAGTAAAAGAAAAGCATATATGTATATTTTTTTAACCCTTTTTGATGATTGTTGTTGTTGGAGAGTTTAAAATGACCAGTTACTTGAGGGAAACAATGGTCAAGTTCATAAAGAAGAAGAGATCCTTTTTTATTCTTAAAAAGTTCCCCCCACACAACAGCCCCATTTCTTCAACGTTAGTTTATGAAGTTTTAATTTTTGGGGATAGAAAATGAGTTTCCCCTCAGTTTTGCGTGGATATAACAAAGGACATTGTTGTTGTATTGTAATGTGAGTATCCCCTTGGTCATGGCCAATGAGTCCTCTTGGGCCTTGATTTCTCTCCTCAACCTCCCAAAGGACCAAAAAGATGAAGTTTAAGGAGAAGGATTATGGTTATGATTATTATTTTATTAAGAATAATCATATATGAAACTGCAGAGATCTTCATATGAAAAAGTTCATAAACATTATTGTTTTTATTATTTAGGGGTAAAAAAAATTTTTTTTTGAGGATTTGGCTGGAGGGGACTCTCAGGTCAGGGTATAAAGAGATGGTTCGGTGCCTCATTTGGATCACAAAGCAGTTGAATCTTCTTCACTTCAAGTCCCAAGAGACAATCAAGAGTCCCCCCAGCTCTTCAAGGTAAACTCAATGGACAATTAAGGAGAAGATTTTTGGTTAATTTTTAAAGTAAAGTTTTTTCGTCCTAAAAAAGTTTTTTTTTGAGAGGACACAACGGGTCCTCAAAGTTAATTAAGTGTGTTTTCTAAAAGTTTAAAAAATTGCAAGGATTAAAATGTGAATATTTGGAAATCAAAGAATTCTTCTTTGAGTAAAATTTTTTTTTCAAACAAAGTATTTAGAAATTGGTGTTTGTTTGTGTTTGAGATTTCATTTACGAAAAAATTGTTCTGGACTTGACTCCTTCCTATCTCAGCCTCAAGGAGTCTCATTATTTTCTTAGCGTGCCCCAGTGACGCTCAAACTTCTCATTGAATTTTAAAAAAAAGTCTATATTTTCAAAACTTTTTTTTTAACTCCTTGGGATTGTACGGAGGCCGGGAAGTTGGGTTCAAGCTTACACTGTACTTCAAATTGAGGAAGGATCTCCATTGGATTTGGTATCACTTGATTCAATTTTTTCTTTTGTTTTTGTTGCTTACAGGTCATTTTCCAAGTTAGACCCCTTTTGAGCTAAAAAACCCTCTCCTCTCAATCAATCACATCCAAGTCACTCACTTCATCCACATCACTTGCCAAGATGCTTAGCAACATTGTTCTGGCTCTTCCCTTCGCATTCCTATTATTGGCTGGAGTTCGGGCTGATGGTGAGGTCAAGTCCCCTGCTGTGGTGGATGAAGCAACTCGAGGTGGTGGTTACTCTCAACAGTACCACTACAACTCATACCCAAGCCAAGGAGGTGGTGGTCATGATCCCTACGGATACACTTATGCTGGACTCTCATTTGACCTCAGTACCGGACTTTTCCTTGCCCTTGGAGCCATCATTGTTCTCCTTGCCCTTGCTGCTGGTAAGAGAGACTTTAACACATCCTAGAACTTTGTGTCTTCTACAGGAAGAAAGTAACCTTGAAAGTGACCTGTATTTATAACCCTTGTTTTCTATTTTAGTCATCTACCCACTTTTGAGGAACTCATCCAGTGGATATGATAGTTTTGGAACTCGGTACGGAAGCAACACTGAAGGTTATAGCTCATACAGATCCTACAACTTGGCTGGAACAGCTGAGAAGGTCCTCTCTGCCATTGAGAAACTGTATGATGCATACAAAAAAAGCCAGTAGTGGTTCCAGGTATGTCAAATGAATTTGGTTCATAAACAGAAGGGAAAGGGTTTTGAAAATTTGCTTTGTTCCTTCATGGAACTTTCACATAATGAGATTAAGAAGTTAGGTTTAAATTAGAGTTAAAGTAGATCAGGATTTGGAGGTTCATAAAGCTGTTAAGGCCAGAGGTGATACAACAGATTTAGATTTTTTATGATCTGAATGCATTTGGAATCAGTTGTCCAACTTTGACTCGCAATGTTTTTATCGTTATGGTCCAGATCCAGCCCATTCAAACAGAATTTTTTTTAAAATTTGAACTTATGAGCTTCTTGTGTAATTTGAGACCGAGTTACAATGGAGGTAATTAGTGGTTTCGGATGAATCCCTCTATCGAAAGGGCTGAAGATGACGTAAGTAGTGCGTAGGAACCTACATGGACTCAAGGGGTCAACAAACAAAAATCAAGTCAGGCAGGAGGATGACCATGGTCATCCATCCATTCATCTCATTTCATCTTAAGCCAAAAAACAAAGTAGAGATTTGCAATTATCATAAGTTACAAGGGCCAAGAAAGAATGGGATTAATAGCAAGCTAGAAAGGATTCAAGGGTGTTGGTTTTCTTTTTGGGGGTAATGATGATGGTAGTGATGGACTCGACTGACCCAGAATTTGTAAAAAAAAATCACCCCTAAAAACTTAAGAAGATTAGTTGGGAGTTGGGACAGGATACAAAAAAGAAAAGAGAAAAACAATAGGATATGAAATGAAAAAAAAAAGGATTCTCTCCTCAAAGAAAAAAAGTAATGGCACAATTGCAAAAAGAAGGCTTTCTTGGAGATAAAGGGGTATTATCAGAGAAACAACATTTTTTAAAAAAAAAGTTGAAATGAGAGCTAGTCGGACAGGATTTCTCGACCTCAACACTTGAACTTGACCCTTGCCCTACTTTTGACTCATACGTTTTTTTTATGATGGTGATGAGAGTCGGTCGAGTTCGTTCACATTGAAATCAGGCTCTCACTTTATTTCCTGTTTGACAAGATTTTCTCACCACTAGCCCTCCCCATGCCCTTATATGAGTCCATTCATATTGATATCCTACTAAATACTACTATTGATGTAAAAGTTGATTCATTTCCCATTATCTTTGAAAGAATGAGAAAAACCTGTCTTGCCCTAGAATGCTTTTTCATGTTCTTCTTGAGGACTTGGTCCTTTCAACTACCTCGCAATTTCAACCCTTTCCCAACTCAAATCAATCATCATCTTCTTGTATTGTTGATGAGGAATGTTTTTTAGTTTATTTGACTAACTGATTAACGTCTTTTTTTTTTAAATGTTGACTAATTTCAGGTTTGGGTCCAAAAAGATGTAGCCAAAAGTCTGTCGCGTCCCTTCTTCTCTGAATCTTCGGGCTTGTTCAATTTCTGGTCACATTATAACTAAAAAAGAACAACAAA
>JAQIYE010000399.1:0-13185 GCA_034699765.1 Xenyllodes armatus
GGGGGCAAAAGTCGGAGGGGAAACGTCGAGGGGGAAAAGTCCGAGGGGAAACATGTCGGGGGGGGGGGGGGGAATGTCGTGTTACGAATTTTATTACCTGTTTGTAGGATGAAATGAAATGTAATTTAAAATTATTCATTAAAGGTAAAAGAGACCCAACTTTTATTAAAAGTCACTGAGTTTCCATTGAAAGTTAAACTGAATTCAACAATGGTAAACACAATGTTGGTCTCCCCCAGGTTTTTAGAATATCGATAAATTACAATATAGACTTCCACTGAACAAAAACTGTGCTGACATGTGGTCAATGTAAAACATCAGTTTGGAATCCCCACTGGTCTAATATAATTACCCTAAGGTTCGCCATTTGAGTGACTATTATGTAAATAGTAGGTTGGCGTTGGTAAAGCCGGTTAATCGACGTGCGGCATGCTGCGATGAGTGCGATGCTTGCACTTGTCATCTATTTACCTGCAATGATTTAATAATTTTGCTCATAAAATATATGAGCGCAATTAAGTTTAAAAATCACTATAGTTGTTTGGGTCTATCGTGTCCGGCGTCCAAAAATTTTCCCGAATTTGTCTGTCCGTACATTCCCATGAAGAAATTATGAGTGTAACCATCGTGTACGAAATGTTTTTCATAGTAATTTTCTGAAAAATATTTTTCTTAATAAACTGCCGTGACGTGAGAAGACACGTTTAAGAATTCATCAAATATCATTTTATCAAAGAACAAGCTTTTTGATAAATTCCTGTAGAAGACATTTCGTAGTACATCCGCTGTTAACTAAATATATGAAATTTCAGAAAGTTGAACATTTAAACCGGTCAGCAATGTGGCATTTGCTATTATTTCTTGTTTTAGGACTTAAACCCTGCACGGGTCAAGGTTCAAATAATACTACTTTTCCTAAAAACCGTATA
Organism: Xenyllodes armatus; assembly: GCA_034699765.1. NCBI lineage: Eukaryota > Metazoa > Arthropoda > Collembola > Poduromorpha > Odontellidae > Xenyllodes > Xenyllodes armatus. Next base: position 930 of record JAQIYE010000399.1, read on the forward strand.
CATAATTTTGAGAGTTTGGGCCAATGGCTATCGGATTTTTCCGGATGTAATTTGACCTCTATTACTTGGAAGCTGACTTTATGTTCTTCTCCTTGGAATCCCTACCAAACCCTGTTCGAGTATTTGAAGAAAGAGCAAATGTCTCAAAAGAATTGTTTCGACTAAAAAGTTTAAAAGTACTAACATTTAGTGAGATGATGTATACACACAGGATCCTTATAAACCAACAAATGTTTATTCGAGGAAGACCAGTAAAATCCATTCTTGGAAGACATTTGACTTGTCATAAATTAATTGGGATTACAAATACAATCTCAGGTTTTGTGACTGTATCAAATTATTTTGTTCACAGGTTAGGGATAGACCTTTACAAAGCCATTTTTGTTGGATTTCCACCGGACGATTTGTTTTCAATGATTAACAATTGGCCAATGAAGCCCCTTGTTGACTATGCACTGAAATCAGTGACCTCAATATTATTTATACTGACAGCAAGGTCAAGGCCAAAGGATGAGTCATGGCGTAGTGAGATAATTCTGACCCCTGATTCCGTTCAGGTCTTTACCTCCCTTGATCCAAGGAGTTTTAATAATAGCTTGATTTCTAATATACTCCAATGTCAATCAGATTTGACCTGTGCATCTGACATTCAATCACTTCAACAAGTGGTCGTTGATCGAATAATGCTCAGCTCGCAACTGACCATTATAGTTCAGAATACATTAACCAAAGTTAATGGTAAATTAAGGCCACTGCAGCAACATTTCAATTGGACTACTATGGTACCGCATTTAAAAATCAGACCACTGGACTTTCTAAGGGTAGAACGACAGCGGTTGAGTCATTTGGAGCTAATTTTACCCTTACTGTTTAAGGAGCCGAAAGAACATTTTAACTCCACAGTACAAAAACAAAAACGATTCTTACGCATTCGAATGGGGTACGTTTTAGATTTTGGAGAACGGGGTTCTAAAAACCATAATAGACATCACGTCGTGTTTACAGAGGTGATGAGAGTTTCAATTTTATCACATGTGATGGTCTCCATTCTAATATCTCTATCTCCAAGTACTTGGAACCATTTGACCTTGTAGTTTGGCTATTCCTTCTAATAACTATTGGGGTCATAGCCATGGAATTGGCAGGGCAAGATGAGCTCTCTAATAATGTTCTCGCAAGCTTTCGGCGGTATGGATTTTACATTGAAAGAATAATCTGGATGGGACTTGATCAGGGTTGTACCATCGGCCAAAGAAATCGCAGGAATCGGAGGATATACTTGACCCTTGCATTCCTTTTTCTAATCTTAGGAAATTCCTATAAAGGGGTCATCACTGGGAAAATCATTGTTCCATCATCAACAAGGATCCCATGGGAGACCCTTAGAGACCTTCAGAGCTTTAACATAAGCGTTCTCATGTCCCCATTTAGCAGGCAAATCGACTATGGGCGGACATTTATTCAGTCACCATATACATTCAGTCTTTTTGGAACACAAGCTAAGCGAGCAATACAAATTAAAAAGAATGTCAACGAAAAAGACCTGACCAATTTGAGCCTTTACCTTCACAAGGACGAGCTAGAGGTTTTGACTCATCTTAGTACTTGTAGTCGCACTGCATTTATCGGGACAGAATCTGAGATAAAGGGAGTTCTGGAAGAAACAAACACTTTAAAGGTCAAGATGAAATTTGGTTTTGGGACAGAGTCAGTGTATCCACTGGTCTATGGTTGGTTTATTGAAGACGTCCCAGGGACTCGTCCGATAGCGCAAAGGCTCCAAACTTTAATTTATTCTGGGATCTATGACATGTGGCGACAACTTTTTTCCATGAAAACTCGAAAGGACATTGAGCTCGATAAGAAGTTGACGATTACTCGACAACAAAGCTTGGACTCGAACATTTTCCCAATATTTCAAGTTTTATTATATGGGTTGGCCGTGGGGGCTGTCGCCTTTGTCGTTGAGTTACTCAGACTTTGTTAAGTGATTGAGACAGGCATAATAGCATTTAGAACTGCAGTCTACAATAAGATACTATTAAATCTATTACACATCAATTGGAGTCAGTAGTTTTGATTTTTCTTGAGAATTTGTTAATTAAATGAACTGTTATATATCAAATGTTGTACAAATTTTAAAGCGCATAATGAATGAATGGGAGCAGCCCAGAAAGCCTTTTACTGATTATTGCCCGGACGGTACATATGTAACAAAAGCAATGCCCGTCACAATTATATTATCACTTGAATGAGTCAGACCCGAAGCCCAGGAATGTCTGTAACCCTTAAATAAGCCCTAATATCTGTAATAGAAAAGGGACGCAATTTTTTTGTATATGACATATGAACTGACACAACCTTTGTCACAACAGGTGTTCTTTGTCTCTTATATTCATCAAATTCATTTCCGTCCAAATATATACGTTCGCAGACAAAATAATACCACTTCTTAAAAGGGTTCTAACTCCACAAGTTTCACAAAAATTCTTCTAACTTTTTGGCTTTGGAACTTTTAGAAAATCAAACCAAAGCAAGGAAAGATCCAGGATTAATAAGTGTTAAGTTTCATGCAATTTGGATTTAGTTGATAATGGTGAGAACGGGATAAGTTTGACCTCAAATCGATTCAACTGTTTGTCTCAAATCAGCGGCCTCTCTAACTAAGAGACAATCAGGTGAGGTTCTACTATTCTACTAAATTATTATTTCATCTGAAAACTGCAAAGTAAAACTAACAAAGGAGGTGAGCTCAAGCTCGTTTTTATAATTATTATTATTATTAATGCATGGTTTAATTTTTCTCAGGAGGACTGATGGCACCAACTCAAAAACCCAGGTTTCAATGTCCTCAATGTCCAAAAACCTATTCGCGTAAGGAATCAGTAACGGCACATGTGAAAGGATACCACGAGAATCCAGGACAAATATTTCAGTGTCTCAAATGTACGAGTAAGTACAAGCTCAATAAGTCCTTAAGTCGTCATGTGAGATTACATCATGGAGAAACAGGACAAATTTTCAATACTGTAAATCAAAGGTTTCAATTTCAATGTCCTAAAACCTATTCACTTAAGGATTCAGTAACTGCTCATGTAAGAGTATATCACAGGAACCCAGGACAAACATTTCAGTGTCCCAAGTGTCCGAGCAAATACAATCTCCAGACCTCGTTAAGGCGTCATGTGAGAGTATATCATAAAGCAACAGGACAAATAAAACAAAGGTTTCAATGTCCCCGATGTCCAAAAAGCTATTCAGTTAAGGATACAGTAAAGGCTCATGTGAAAGGATACCACGAGAATCCAGGACAAACGTTTCAGTGTCCCAAGTGTCCGAAAAATTTTAGGCTAAAGGGCTCTGTAAGGCTTCATGTAAAAGAATGCCATGAAGAAACAGCACAAATATTCAAGTGCCCTCATTGTCCGAAAACATGCAGGTCCAAAGGAACATTGAGAGCACACGAACAATGGACTCATACTAATAAATTGCAAACTTCAGCTCATGTGTGTACCCTCTGTCGGAAACGATTTCGATGCGCCTCACGTCTTAACATTCACATAAGGACCCACACAGGTGAGAAACCAAATGTTTGCTGCTGGTGTGATGCCGTGACATTTTCAAGCTCATCAGGACTTGCATCTCATATTCGAATTGTCCATACAAAAGAGCGTCCATTCCAATGTGACTTATGTCCAAAATCATTCAATCAACCAAGCAATCGAAAAGCACATCAACTAACTCACAAAACTGAAAAATTAGTGCTGTGTCCAAAGATCGGGTGTGAAAAGAAATACAAGTCTAAGAAATATCTCGCAGCTCACTTGAGGACATCGGCTGCTTGCAACCCAAGTTTTAATAAAAGGAAATTTACCTGTCCCATTTGCCCAAAGTCATTTCCAATTCTAACTCGTCTCACACTTCACGTTCGAAGTCACGTCGAAGAGAGAGCCTTCGAATGCTTTTTTTGTGAGAAACCGTTCAAGTCAATGAATCAGCTTCAAAGGCATGTCAAAGGTCATTCAGGAGAAAGACCTCATTCTTGTCCCCAATGTGCTAAGTCATTCGGAACCATTGGAGTTCTTAGGTTACACCAAGAATCTGTTCATCGTCCAACGGAGGAACGGTTTTTGTGTCCAGTATGTGAAAAGCCCTTTTCTCACAAATCTTCTTATAAGGAGCACGTTCAAAGGCACAGTGGGCATAAAAATTTCCCCTGCTCGTTGTGCCCTAAAACATTCAAGACCAGAAGAGGGCTGGCCCTTCACATTAACACGCACACCAGAGAAAAGTACCCAGCGTCCTGACGGTTCACTACGAAAAGTTAGAATGTAGAAAAGTTCGAAAACAAAAGTTAGAATGGGGTGGACCAAAAGTTAGAAATGTCAAAAAAAGTGGGTCCACGGTCCACGTCAGAATCTGTGTAATTTAGTTAGTCAAAGCCCAAACGAACATGTTATGGTATGGTATGCCCTCCTCCAGTAGTCAACAATATGGTTGTAATCAACATTGTGGTTCAAAATTCCAATACTGTTGTATTATATTTTTACTTTTTGTTAGTCATTTTAAAGCCATAAATAGATGACAAAGGAACAAGAGTTTCCGTTTATTGTGAAAAAACAGCATTCTAACTTTTCGTATTTCTATTTTCTAACTTATCGTTTTCTAACTTTTGGTCATTCTAACTTTTGTCTTCTAACTTTTCGCCGGACACGGTCCTGACCTGCCCGTGATCTTTCCTATTTAGATACTTTGGGTTGAATATAATTAAACAATCGGAAAATAGCAGGATCAAGTGTAAATTTACTGTGAAATATCTGTAAACATTTCAAATATTATATTTCTGCAATAAAAACGTGTTCGCTTCAGACTAAGTAATTTTTAGCAACATTTCTCCAAAAAGCATTTTTATTTTATTTTTAAGATGAGGAACAATAATGTGGGCATGAAGACACTGATCAATAAGAGCATGTATGTGGGGAAGGGGTATATAGACTCCAAGGTTTTGAACCTTTGGAGCTCTCAAGGCTTGGGCTGACCTTATTACTGAGGAATGAGCCTTTCCACCCTGACCTTAAGTTCTGGAGGTCGTTCGAGGGATTTCCCTCAGGAGAAGCCTTGCGACTCTTTAAGGGATCATCACTAAAAGTTGAGTAATTTGAGTTCCAAGATACACGAGGACTAAAAATCCAGTATCGAAATATTTTAATTCGAAAGGTGGAAAATGGTTTTAGCTAGCCCCACACATAAGCATTGTTGCATTTGGATCGAATAGAGCCTTGTTGTGAGAGACTATGATTGGACCATGACCAGCATGGTTTTCGAATAACCTACCGAAAAATATATTATTAGTTTTTAGAATTTGAACAGACATGAACTAGTTTAATCTTTTAGTCAAGTCCATATTAAAGTTAGAATTGCCACAATGAAATGTGAAGGATAGTTGAATGAGATTTCAGATCAAAGGTTTAATCGGACTGGATACATTGAATAGGTTTTCCGGCAATCCCTTTAACTAGAAAACTTTTACCCGGATGTGACCATTTATTTGGAGCATTGAACTCCTTTGACTTATTCGTATCGTACTTTTAATTGAGATCGAGATATTATTGTCAGTTGTTAATTTCTTGATTGAGATTTGTACATTGAGATTCATGAGCAAGAGCGAATGGAAGGTCCCAAAATGCAAAGTAAATTTGACCAAACTATAAAACCTGATTCTGTGGAAGATCATGCATAAGACACTAGGGTCAAGGTCTCCTAGACTCAAGAGTGACCTTATTGAGGAAGCGAAGGGTGACTGATATTATCTTATTTAATAATTTTGGTTAAGAGTCTGGGCCATCAGTTGAGTTTTTATAATGTTACTATAATGCTTTTTACTGCTTTCCACAAACTCGTAAATAAAATTTAAAATATAATTAATAGTGGAAACTGGAGACTAACATTGCAAAAATGGTTAACGAAAAAAGGTCAGGAGATCTTTCTTTGTCTCTGATATTTTGTTCTTTAGATTTTGTTGAGGGAATAAGCTGTTAGATGATTCATAATCATGATTGAGTAGACGATGCGCTTTAAAGAACGCTTGACGTTGACTTTTCATAGACGTCATGCAAAGGTCAAATTCATTTTGAAAACATTAAGTAGATTACATTTTCACAGACGATGATGGATCAAATGATCTCATCATAACATTTTTATCTCCATTTACCCCGATATAGTTATGATCCTTCTTCATACTAATTTCATAATAAGAGTAAAAATCTTCATATTACATAGATACGTAAGGCCCTTAAGGGTCCAGTCTGTGTTCTGTTGGTGGGAATTTTTAGGAATTTCTTACATTTGAAATTTGAACACTTTGTATATACAAAAGAAATTAGACTAACTTCGATCATTGTTACCAAAAAAACATATGTCAACTGTAATTTAATTGTTTCAAAATCAACTAAAAATATTTTGCAGACTTTTTGAAGGGTGTAAAAGTGATGGCTCAGCCAAAACCCCGACCCAAATGGTCTTGTTCTTGGTGTCCCAAGTTATTCAGGCACAGACAGACACTAGAGTCCCATTTTAAAACTCATACTGGAGAGGCCGAACTCTTCAAGTGCCCTCACCCTGTATGTCTACAGACATATGCAAGTGACAGATCCCTGAGGCAGCACATGAAAACTACTCACACTGGAGAGACCAAACCCATTAAATGTCCACACCAAGATTGTCCAGGCTCATATGCTAACATTAAGTCCCTCAAGGGTCACATAAAACGAATACATGAAGCTCTTGAGCAAAATAAGGTATTTGGATGTTCACAATGTGGAAAGACCCTCACTAGTGCCACGATTCTACGAGTACATTTAACAAATGTTCATGGAACTGACAATGAGAGGCTTACTTGTTCAATTTGTTCCAACAGCTTCAAAAATAAGCAAAGCCTCGTCAAGCATCAGTCCCAGGTACATGTGAACAAGGATGTACGACCGTACCAGTGTCTTTGGTGTCACAATAAATATTTCAAATACAAAGATAGTCTTAAGTCTCATGTTCACTCCCATACAAATGAGAAACCTTACAACTGTCCAAAGTGTACCAAATCCTTTCCCTCAAGAACTGCCTTACAGGTTCACCGTGTCTCTCACTCAAACGAGAAAAGGTGTGTTTGTCCAAGTGGATGTGGAAAAGCTTTTTCAACCAATAGTGGTAAAGCACAACACCTTGCAAGGTCACCTGCTTGTAACCCAAACATTTCTATTAAAAACCAAAAGTGTCCATTGTGTCCCAAACTTTTTTGGACAAAATCGGGCGTGAAAGAGCATCTCCAAACGCATATTCAAGAGCGAAAGTATTCGTGTAAAATCTGTTCAAAATCCTATAGGAAAAGGAAAGATCTGATGGAGCACCGCGGTTCCGTTCACTTAACTGAGAGTTCAAACGTTCAAGACAAGGTATACTTGTGTTCCGAGTGTGACAAGTGCTTTAGATCTCGCAGCGGCCTCAGGGAACACTTACCAGTCTGTAAAAAACAAACTTTTGTTTGTGATCAATGTGGGAGAGAATTTAAATACGCAAGTAGTTTGTACTCTCATCTCAAAATACACTCGCGTCAGGGCGAGCGTGAAATAGCGTGTCCATTTTGTCCCAAAATGTTCTGGACCAAATCTGTGATGCGAGGTCATCTAAGAACGCATACTGTTGAGAAGCCCTTTAAGTGTGAAAAATGCCACAAAAGTTACAAACAAAGTGCCCATTTAACGAGACATGGGAAACGTTGCAATTGAAGGGGTTGAAATAAACAACTTGGTCAGTATCTTAAGCTCAAATGAAGTGTATTGAACCATTAATTTAAGACTAATATTCTGATGTAAAGAATTTGGAATTTTGTTGAACTGCTTGTGCTTGTTTAACATAAATGTTTTATATTTATTTAATTTTTGTTAATTAATTTAATTTTACAGAGTATCCACAATTATGGACATGGAGGAAGTGGGAGTAAGTTATCGTGGGGCTGTGCTGGAGTATATGGCTGGAATGGTTCAACGTATTTTAAACAATTAATTAAGTGTACACTCATCATTTTAAAATAGTTCTTGAAAAATCGAACAATTTTAATATAAAATTCCAATATAATAAATTTAAGTTCAGAATCAGTTTGATTATTTCTGTGGAATTTGTTTAGGTACGTGCTTCCAAGTTTAATAAAAATTTATCTAGGCTTAGAAGCACTTTGAAGATTTCTGTGGAATTTGTAAAGCCGCTTCCAATTCTAATAAAATTTATCTAGGCTGAGAAGCAGTCTGGTCATTTCTTTGGAATTTTTATGAACTTTTGTCTAATTTGAAAATATTTGGGGTATTTGGTATATTTGAGACTCAAATGTTGAATTGATTGTACCAGGAATTTGTAGACATTTGTAGATTTATGCAAATTTATTAGATGTTTTTTAATTTCATATACTTATCAACAGAAATTAAACGGTTAATTAAACATTACAGTTATTTTACTTTCAGGTTAAAAAAGGGTCCAGTTTTTTTTAGTTTGTACACTTGTATTTGTGGGGCACGCTAAGACAAAAGGGCTTGATCGGTCCGGTTGTTCGAGCTCGACTTCGTCTTGACCAAGATCCTGTCTTGAATGCAAATGTGACAGCACATTTTGTATCCCCAACACTCAAGAAGACTACCATGACCCTTTTTGATAATGGGGCTGGAGCAGATGAGGTCAAGGGTGATGGAGTATATAGCCGATTTGTGACCACTCTTGAGGAGACAGGACGATTGGAGGTTTTTGTTGAAGCGCACCCTCATACTGGTCCTGGAGGATTTACTCATCTTGAGTCGAGCCCAAATGACCCTATGGATGAGTTTGAGAGGACAACGGAGGTAGGGTCACTGAGGCTCATGACCCTTGTGTATCCTGAGGAATTTCCTCCTGGACAGGTAATGGATCTGCAGGCTCTCAATCCTCAATTTGAAGGGAATCAGTTGAGACGGGTTGATCTGACCTGGACTGCTCCTGGAGGGACGGGGGATACTGGGACTTCGACTACGATCATCTTTGCCGTGACCTTGGGTTGGGATGTGGAACCTGATGATGGGCACATGTTTGTAGAGGAAGACTTTCTGAGTGGACCATTTGTCCCGGGTGAAGTTGGAACACGGGAGGTCCTCACCCTTAGAATCCCATTTGCAGCCATGACCTGGGGCCTACACGTGAAATCTCAAAGGAATGAGACTTCAAGTGATGGAGATTATTGTGATAGATGCTACTACTTTTACCTCCAAGCCAGAAACTCAAAGGAGGTTCTTGGAAAGTGGTCTAATCCGGTTGAGGTCAAACCAGAGCCGATTCCAACTCATGACATGGAAACAAGTGGGACTGGCTGGAATCATTTTGAGTTTGGAAGGGACCAGATTCTTTTGATAAGTTCGTTAATGGGACATTTGGTGCACATCATACGTTAAATTTAAAAAGTCTTGTATAATAATCTTGTTGACCCGACTTTTATTATGAACTTAACTTATGCCATATGAGTTATAAATTGTTGTTTTTCTTTCCTTCACTTTAAAAAAATAAAAATTTGCACAAAAAAAAATTATGCAGGGGTTTACTCTAAGGTCATTGTTAGATATTAAACGTAAGGCCGCAGGTTAGGTCTAGGTAAACTTTTATCGGTTTCTTGTGGTTGACCTTTGCCTTCCTTGGGTCAAGGGTGTTTGATCTTGGGGGTGAAATGAAAAATTTGTTGTAGGATACAAATACAGAGTCTTTATTTGTTCATTTCAATTCTTATTATTTAACCCACAATATATTGAGGAGAGTTTTTTAAAACCAGCAACTTTCTGTACAAGTTCACTTGTGGATGCTGTAATAATTGTACTTTACCAATTTTAATTAGATTTTGAGATGACAAGTGACCTTGTCATGAGTGCATCCGTATTCCAAATTTTATTACTCCATTGGGTTATTTTATGCTCAAATAATAGCCATAGGGGCAAGATGAGAGAAAGCTTTAAGTTCTCTAAAAATCTCTCAAAGATTTACCACTTGTCATGACAGGTCAATTTTACTAAACAGGTCAACCGATATGAACTTGAGAGTAGCCTTTTCTGATTCTTTGATTTGTCTCGAAAATAGACCTCTTGGTATAAGACGTCGGAATGCATGTAGCCGAGGATAGTCAATTTAAAAATTAGGAACGCAGTGACGCTGCTGAGGTCAAATTTCTGTACCAAAGTTGGTCAAAAGCGACGAACAATGAAAAAAAAAACTAAACGTCAATTTCACTTATATAGCCGAATCGGTGATGAATATCCATGTTCTTGTACCAACATGTACCCTTTGATTCGTTTAAAAACAAAGAGGGCTAAGGGCTCATCCACATTAAAACACCCAAACTTGACCCTTGAAAACAAAATCACAAAACACCTCTGGTCCGATCCGAAAAATGTGTAAAACCGGGAGAAATGTGTATAACCTCATGTTCCATCCGGGTTTTAAAATCATATTTTTGATTTTTTTTTGTTCTACATTTTTTTAAAAAAAACCCGAAAACTTTGATATTCGCCAATTTGTAATGCGACGGAAAGGTCAACCTAAAAATGGCAATCATCCGTCCAAGTCCCAATCTGGACAATCGACTTGGAACAATAAGAAAGCCGAGAAATACTCCAAAAAAGTAAACAGGAATGATAATAAATCCCATGGGTCATTTAAGTCAAAGGTCAAGTTCCTCTTAAAAATCCTCGGGGTCATTATCATGATCATACTTTTAACCAACCTTATGAATGGGAGGTCAAAGTCAAGGGTGTCAAAGGTCAGTGACCTCTTGAGAGAAAATGTTGCCGTTGGACTCATGTTACTGGAGTATGAGGCTCAGGTCGGTATAGTTGACCTCTCAATAATTTCACATTTTACAAAAAATTTCATAAAATTTTTGAACAGTTGTCCAAATTCCTAAATGAAGACTCACTTGGAGATTTTATCAAAACTCAAGTGAGACCCATCCTGGATCGAATCTCAAGTCTGAGGACTCAGGTCAAACAAAATGAAAAATTGGGTCATGTCCCAGGAGGACCATCCACTTTTATCCATTATGCTCTTAGGGAGCTGGACGGATTGGAATGGGAACAACTTGTGTACATTGAACAGGAGGTGAAATGAGATGACCTTTGACCTCTGACTCAAGTTGCCCCACTAAAAACAGACGCTTTAATTTTAATTGTACTACGTTTTGTTCATAGACGAGCAAGATCATCACGCGAAATGGAAACATGGCCCTCTCATTCATTGAGGTTGATCGAAAGGTCACTCGTGCCCTCAATCAACTAAGTTCAAAACAAGTGGACCCTGACCTCCTGAAGAGTCATTATGAGTTTGGGATTCATTTTGACATTGGGTCATGGACCAGGGAGGAGACTCTGAAGGGATTTGAGGATGGGTCAATTGGACTGGAGGCGGTTCTAAAGGAAGCCACCACATTGGCTGACCTCCATGATGAGTTTGAGGAATTGGTTGAGAGGATTTCAGAGACTTGTGATGATCCAGGGTCAGGGTACTCTGACCTTCAATGGCTAAGGGACTGGGTCAAGGAAGAAAGTGCCCTTCGGGGCCTTGAGGCTCTGGCGGCTGCGGATGATGATGACCCAGTTCGAGTTTGTGAGATGGCCTTAACCCTGGCAAAGAATATAATTCAGAAATTAATTTCAATCGCCCTCCTCGACTTTCACCTTGACCTCACTCAACCCCTCCTCCATAAAGTTCATTCAAATCTGAGTGGACTCATTAAAGGGCTTGGGCGACAGTTTGTAAGAAACTTTGACCTAATTTTTAAAAAATAAAAGAAATCATTTTAGGACCTGATCTGATTGTTATTAAAAATTGCCATAATTTCATGCTTTTCAGGAGGGTGACCTTAGAGGTCAAGCTATAACCTTGACACGGATGGCAAGGAAGGATATTGAGTCACTTCGGATTCGAATTGAGAATCTGAGGTATGGATTTGCTAAAAAGAATTTTGTTGACCTTCCAGGAAGTTGACATGATGATGATGACCTGAGATCTGAGGTCACAGCAAAGGTCAAATTAAATTCATACATTTTTATGAAATGTTTTTCAAAATTTTGAAAATAAAGCTAGCGAATTGTGCCTGATTTGTAAAAATGTCAAAATTCTTAAAAATCAAATTACTATTACATAATAACTGGTCAATCTACATACAGTTCCATCTTCATCCATTACCTCACTTTTGAACTGACCC
>JAQIYE010000400.1:0-13177 GCA_034699765.1 Xenyllodes armatus
TAAGCGTTGAAGCTACAAGAAACTCAGAAGAAGAAAATCGCTATTACTTTCAATGCTTCAACTCACTCAGTTTATTTGAACGAACTTGTCCTGTAAGCAAATCCTTCCATATGAGTTTCTGTTTCTGAATGTGAGAACCTTGAGAGAACAAATCGATTTGAACAGATAGATAGATATCTGTGAAGCACTTGGGGTTTAGAATTGTCCTGGACATCTCTAGATGGAGAGAAAAAGAAATCCAAAACCATGTCCATATATAAATCCAAATCTACAGAACCTTTTTCCTTGAGCCTTTCAGCAATGTAATACATCCAGTGGGCCCAGACACAGGAAACGCAACCGACCCATCAATTTGATTGAGATAGAACCCAAGAAGACAAAGTGAGACAGTTCTCATTTTTCAAAATTACTTGTACGTAGTACAGTAAAAGAAATCCTAAAAGACCCAACATCCAGTCAATCCTTAAAGTTCTGAGAAACAAATTTGCTGTTCAATGTTCAACACAAAGTTTACTTGAGTCAAGTCAGGCACTGGTTTATCATAGACACCGAGAGTCAATGGATGGATGGATGACTTTATAGTATTTTTAGTAAATCAAAGGAAATAGTCAAGGTTTCTTGACTTTCTCCAAAAATTGAAACCATTATCAAACTGTGACGTCAGCTTTTAAAATCGTAACCCCTTTCCAAATCCATCTATAATGATTTCAGCGATGAAGTTCAAAAATGTGTCAAATTCCCATTTGAGCTCAAGGAATCCCAAATGTTGTGATGTTAGAATGGATTTTGATCCCTTTAGTTACTTGGTGATGTGGTTTATATTTTATTTATCATGGACTCAATCTTTAAAGTGAGTTTGTATTCTATTGTACTAACGTAAGTAGTTTTAGTCTCCTCATGAAAATGATAAGCAGGGTGTAAATGGGACACAAACACTTGGGTTTTTTGGTGAAAATCCGAGACACCCAGCTTCACTTAAAAGGACTCGAGCCAAAAAAATATGCTACTAACACTACACTACTACCCCAAATTCCATCCAAGTAGAAACCACACAATAATACATTTGTCCTTTGGATCTGTTAAATTCGGAGTAAAGAAGAAGGATGTATGTCGTGGGCTACGGATTTCAGGAGAAATGATATCATTTTTTCAAATTCATGTGATTCGAAGAAACATAAAAAAATATGTCTCTCTTATCAAAATGTCTTAAAGCTTCATAGAAATGGAAATCTCATTAGTCAAGTCGATATAATTTTTTAAAAGTCGGTTACATTGCATATTCGTACACGTCCTGGAACACATCTAGCCCGTTAAAATACAAGGAGAAATCACAACAAGACTTTCTCCAAAACATTTGGGTTCCATTCCAAAAAGTGCACGTACTTACAGATTCTCCTTCTGTCCATGACTCAAAAAGCTCTTTTCCAGTTCCATTTCTTTCTCTAGTAGAAGTAAATCCTGAATTCTCATCTCATCCAATATTACATGTACACTTGATTTTAAGGGAACAAAAGAGTGTGTGTTTTCTCTCTCTAGTGTTTGAGTGTACTAATAAACTAATAGAAACGATAGGAGGATCTACTACTATTAGAGAAAGTTCAATTCGTTATCCCTTTGTTCACATTCTCCAAAGGGATGTGTCTTAAATAAGAAACGAATGGATCTGTACAGACTACTACGGTAAATTTCTACTGGAGACGATATATATCCTTTCTCTGTCACTTCCGTTTTGAGGTGTGATTCTTTTTTTTAGAAGACGAGACCAAAAGGCGTCTGCTAATACAGGGACTAAATCATTCTTTTTAAAAATTGATTGTCTGGCGTTTTCAAAACAAACAAACAAATCGTGTAAGTTTGATCTCGCTACGATTTTACTCTTGATTCATATGATTTTAACCCACCTTGGGATAGAAGGTAAATCGTTTAGGAAGATCGAAAATAGAATGGATCCCATGACACTTCCTTGTGGCACACCCCAATCATCGGGATGATGGCAGAGCAGAATGAGCCGGAGTTTGGAGCATTGCGAAGTTTAACTACTCCTCCTTAGCTCAGTTGGTAGAGCCGTCCGGATAACGGCAGACGCTGGGTTCGAGTCCCGCAGGAGTTGGGGGGTTAAACTTCTGCAATGATCTGGGCTCTCGGTTGTTGTAATACAACACAACAACACGGCCAGGATTCCATATATTTTGCGCTATTTCGTCCATCTCATTTTCTTTATCATGATGTTACAAATTTACTCAATTGAAACTAACGAAAGTTCATGTATTGAAAAATGTAAATTATTGATACACAGAACCATAATTTTACAATTATAGTCTCCTTTTTAAAAGACTACCGTATCTAAAGTTACATTCAAACACAGTGACTTGCCGGCTGCATGAATACATAATTGTATTTACCAGATTAATTCATGTCTCACTAACCTTATTGTAATTCGATCAGATAAACAATGTTGGAAGGGTAATGTAACAAGCTAGGTCACTCTATACCATAACCTCAAAAACATCCGACAGTGGCCCCTTTGTGCCTCTCACATTAAATTATGAAATACTGTATACGAACTCAACCAAAAACTAGCACACGTTCTACCTCCATTCTATTTCCTTGCCAAAGTGAAAGTACTGAGTCTGTACTTTGTGAAAATATATCCTAGAAGAGAAAGTAAAATGACAAATTATGTGTGTGGGTTAAAGTAAAGAAGAGCTTTTCCTTGACTTACTCTCTCAATGTGTGTCTCACACCTAAAGGGACCCCGACAATACACTAAAATCCCGTAGCCCTAGCCATGAAGTGTACGATTTTCACTGTGCTAACAAGTACAGCCACATACTGTACTGTACATGTAACTTTAAGGCCCTCAAAAAGGTCTCATAAAGCAACATGGATGAACGTAAATCATTTCCCACTCCTAATGTCTTTGGGCAGAATCAAATCCACTTTGGATACATCTAAACTCATTTTTCTCCCTCAAGTAGTGGGGCTACACCAGAGGATCGGATACAGTAGCGAGCTCAAAGTCAAAATGAAGAATCTGTTGGACCTAAACCTACGGAATCAGAGAAAGTCAGGGTGAAAGTCAGTTCAGCAATTCTTTACGGCTACTTGATTAGCTACATGTGACACGACCCCGTATCCTCATATATTTATATAGAGTAAGATGATGAAAGAAAAATTTAAAAATCACTCAAACTTGTCCTTAACAGGGAATTTGCTAATTTTATTTTACAAATATTACTGAAAGTTTGAACTCATCCTTCTAGTAGTATTTCGTATTATAAAAATAATGACCTCATTCTATTCAAAGAATGAGAAAGGAAATATGATTAGATATATTCTCTACATTTGTCTTTTTTTACATCAAGGAACCAATATTCCCTCCTTCTTTGAACTTCCGACTTTCACCACTTTCTTTTACTTTCTCTCTCTCTCTCCCTGAAAGTTCCATCATCAAAAGATAAAAAGACATGATGATGCATAAGCTTTTTATATTTTATTACATAGAGGGTTCACACAGAGATCTACCTCCTGTAGAATTCCAACAGAGGAAAGGATCCATCACATTCTACATTGATCTTTCCCAATGACCGTGATGAAATAAAGTTAGAAACTACAGAGGCCAAGATACTACAAAGGTTTGAACTCAGAGTTCCATTAAAATCAAGGGGGAAGTTCTCACAAGAGTTCGCTGATTTGAACACAAAGATGCTTGCTAGAGTCAGAATTTGATTTTTGAGAAGAATTTCCTCCTAAGAGAAAATCAATGAGTGTTCATGTGGAAGGGAATTGAAAGATAAAAGGTTGACCTTGAACCCTCTGGGTGCAGAAATAGGCCCATACAACCTTCTTTTGAACTAAAATTTGAAGACATGATTATATTTCAAAGGAGTTGATCTTGTTAGGTTATGATCCATGATCCCAATCCGTTAATTGAGGATCAATATTTTTTAATAGAACAAAAGAATTTGAACACTAAAAATCTTCAATGGTAATTTTTTTTACAAGTAATGGTGCTCTATTTTTCATACCAAATATTTTAAAGCTATTTTACCTGCAGTCTCTCTGATCCTCTCCTCAATATGCCTCCGTCCATTCCCTCCAGTGATTTATGAGTTGAGGCCACTACTACTACTACTCTCCTCACTATTATTATTTTACGGTCCTCCAAAAGATTATACATAGTTTTATGACGCAATTTCACCGGAACTACTACAATAGTGGAAGAAATGGAGAATGGAAACATTTCCTTTCGTTCGTGCCATACTATTCTATTATGACCAGTATTTCTCTTTAGGGCTAGAAAAGAAGAATTTTGTAAGACTTGAGCTAGGTATAATAATAATAGAAGTAGTAGAATCTACAAAACCTCTTGGTATTTTCATTCTCTTCTATTTCTATCCTAGAACAATAGCCTACTACTACTACAATCTTGAGGAGATGAGGAGGAAGAATTTCTCAAGATCCCAATGGAAGACCCTCTAAACAGGATGGACCACAACCACAAAATTATCCTATCCAACAAGTCAGTCCCAGTATTTCTTGAACAAAAGTCGAAGCCAAAAGGAACCATAATAAGATAGAAGGGTTTCAGAACGAGAGAAAGACTATGGAGAAAGTATGTAGAGAAAGTCCTCATAATCATCATCATAGTTTTCTTTGCCGTCTCAAAATTCATCGCAGGTGTTTCCCATATATCCATGAATAGGAATTGAAGCAAATCTTCAAACAAACATATACTTGAAAAAATTCTATTGTCTAAAAAAGAGTCTTAATTCAAAATGGAAGATGATGACAAGGACAGATGTCTTTCTTTCTTTTAGAGCATTCAGCTGATGATATTGGAGAAATGCAAAAATGAACCAACATACGTAAATGAGAAAACATGTTCAGCCTCAATCCTCCCATCGGTCCATCCTCAACAGCCTCCCTCAACAACTATCCATATTCAATGTATACATACAGAAGTACAAGGGTTGAAAATTTAAAATTGAATACAAAAGGACAAACAAAAATGTATTTTCCTGTTATTTCCTTCCCTTCCCTCCAAGCCCTTCAACTCTGTTCTTCCTCTAATGTTCCCTCGTACATTTTAATCTGGAGTTTACCCTAAGGGTTGCCCCTGATGTGGTTTTCCGTAAGGTTTGACGGGGGAAAGGTGGTGAAATAATAAAGGAGGAAAGAAAGAAAAGGGAGCCACAAGTAGGTATCCTTTCTCGGATCTTCACTTCGCCTATGGTCTTTATACAGGCCTACCAAGAAAGCCTACAAGGAAGAAACTAACATAGTATGAGTACAAGACCATCTCTTTTCCTTTCTCAAGTCCCTGGAACCCTGATTTATGATTATGAGTCTCTCACCACAAGAAGAAGGAAAAAGAAGGATGAGACCCAAGAAAAAAAAGATTTTTGAAATGGAGAAAGCTTGTGGAGAAAGTCCTTGGTCTCCTCCCCTCTGCATTCACATCCTTCCCTTGTGGTGGGGTGGTGGTTGTCTACTGGACCATTGAAGAGAATTTGAGTTTTCCAGGCAGTTAGCAGGAGCAGAGAGAAAGACACGAGACAGACTTTCTCTTTTAGAAAAGAAAGCTTTTCTCCTCACCGTTGCCTTGTTTTGTACCAAAAGTTGTTGTACATTTAGTTTAGGAATGAGCAGGAAGAAGAAGAAATAAAATCCTCAGTTTTGTTTCTACATTTTTAAAAGAAAGTCCCTCTCTCCATAACATAATTTAGAATCCTTTCTTCTCCATTTAATCCACCCATGAGTTCCCCCATTCCCCTATATCACAAAATCATAATAATGGGATTTTATGGGAAAGAGTGGTAGTAGACAGAAGATTTGTTTGAGAAAGAATAGGGTCTTCCCCTTTTGTTTTTCAGAGATTTGAAAAAAATATATTTCTTTTGTAAAATGTAAAATGTGTAAAATGGACGGACTCAATAAATATTATATTTCATAGAGTATAGAGAGCATTCTGATGACAAGATTCCTCAATTCAACAATTGAATTACTAGCTCTCATGAATTCAGATAAAATATAATTGGATGACTTTCCCTTTGTAATTTTCAACGCGCTCCACCTTCTTATTAGGGCTACTTTATTACAAAAAGAAAATACAGTAAGATGGGATGAACCCCACCCATTCACTCGATCCAGATTTTTTGTTTTCACGTGATCAGATCACGCCATGTAGAGATATTTGCCTTTAGAAATTTATTTAGGTCTCTGTGCCATGTGGATGCATAGTTTTCTAAGATATTCAATCAAGGAACCATATGCTCACATCGATTCATAGCATATGAAATCTAGGACACAGATGTCACTGATCTAAAAGGGAATATGGACTTTATTCGATCAGTTTGTAGTAGGCTTTTGCTATCATATCCGGATTTATGTATACAAAGTCCTTGAGAACACAGAAATGTTTTTATATTACGGTACCCCCTGGGTCTCCATTTTATGAGTTAAAATAAACTTTATTTTATTTTATTTGTGCGTTCCGCTTAGGGTGTTTGGATGTTCCGATTTGTAAACTTTTCCAAGCGACATGGCATCGCTTTTATTTTTTGAAAGTAAGTTATTAGAAATTGTGCGTCCTTGAAATATTAAGCTATTCCGGCTCGTGGATATTTTGAGGTTACTTTCCATGAAAGACTCGCGCTTGCCCCTTTAAGTATTTGGGTCAAAGATAAGGTCACGAGTGAATTTTCACTGTCAGCTGCCAAGTCAAATTACAGGAACAATCCATCAATTTCAGTACTTTTAATTTTGATAAATTGTTCCTGAATAAGGACAAAATTTTAAAAGGTGAGTGTATTTGCAAAGACATAGGCATGAAAGTCCTTTACGAGCAAAACTAAAATAAAATTGCCTAATATTCAAAACTACAAAATTAGTAAAGTTCAAAGCATTTCAATATATGGAAAATATAAGTTCTATTTGAAATATGATAAGTGTTAAGTACTTTTGATTTATTATACAGTTACTGTCCTTAAAGGCAATACTGCTATCAAAATATAAGATAATTCGTGAGTGTGAAATTATTTGTGCCCCAACACCTCCACTTTCCACAGACACCTCAAGGTTCGCATAGACAAGTGCTAAGTTTTTGATAAATTGAACACCTTGAAATGCTTAAGATAAGAAAACAAGATTAAACCTTGGTGTTCAAGCAATCGCTCAGATGTTCCTCAATTATAGATAAGATACATTTTAAACCATATCTTCAGTTTTGACATAAATTGTAATACAAAGGCAAGTTATGGTGAATTTTTATTAAAATATCCAATTTGAATATAAGTATCATCATAATTTTCCAAATCAGTGCTTTGATTTTGCTGTAAATCCTACAACCACATTCTCAGGAATTCGAGTCATTAAAACTTTTCAATTGTCATGGCAGGGACTCGGTCAAAAGAACTTTATTTGTTCATAGTTAGTACCTTCAGGATCTGGAAAATCACATTTCTACCTCTGAAATCTCACCATAAACTAGGGACAAAAACTTTTTAAAGAGTCAGAATTCAAGGAGATTTAGGAGCCCAATTGCAATTTTTATCGCTTCAGATGAGAGAAAATAGGAATTAGATTAGCTGACATTATGGGATTTCTCCATTTTTTTTAGATTCTTCGTTTTTTGTCCAGAGTGAGGGTTCAGCTGGAATGTGGTAAAATGAGAGAACAGAGGATCACAGGATTTGGTCTTTTTTCTCAAACAAAAACTTTATGGATCCGGATGGGGAAAGCTCACGATAAAAAATATCCAGAATTTGTTCTTTTGTAAATCTCATAATAAAAATTTGAGGGAATGAAATGTTACAAAATGTTCTACAAAAATAACATTTGAGAGAATAGTATTATTTTTTATGTTTACAAGTAACTGCCAATTTTTAAGGACTCTTTTACATCCAAGCATGGGTCATAGACCACGGATAAAGAAGACTCAAATTTTTAAACCTCACCTGAGGTCTCAGTCAGTCTGTCTCCAGATTCATATCATGGCATGACATGAACCTGTTCCTACATATTATACTTCCTCCACCCATTAAAAATACTGGAGGACTCATGAAATAAGAGAACATTGAAAATTTATTAGGCGGTACTTACTCCTCAAATTACTCGTCTTGGCCAACTCAATGTTTAGACACAAATGTCAACTTCCCTAAACGAACCCCTTTTCAAACTTTTATTTTCCATGAAGGTTTATGTCGTCCTTTGGTACTTTAATACTTTGTTGGGTCCTAAAGGTGTGTTATGGGAGAGAATAACCCTCTTGGGCCATTCATGACATGACATGACTTTTCAAAATGTTCTACATGTTTAGTAGGCTTCTGGTCAACTCAAGTCTAAAAAAAACTAAAAACATTTATACGGACTCATAAAATCAGGGATTTAGAAACCGGGACAAACAATGTAATGACCAATCCTTGAATTTCTCGTATTAGTGCAGGCAGCAAACTCAGAATAAAGTTAGGATCTCTGATCGTAGATTGAATAAAATTTTAACATTATTACATGCAGTGCGGACAAACTTTGCTTAGATAGGTTTTCATGGACTTCCGGCTCCAACTGATTCCCAGTTAAGGTCAAAGTAAGGCCATGCCATGACCATAGCATGGTAAGTCATTTTGAAAGTTTCTGGTCCAACTCAAGAAACAAAACAGCCGGATCATAACAATAGAATAGAATTAATTCATTTACAAGAAGGGAATGGTTAAAGGGCCTTTACCTTTTTATGATTAGGTCCAACTTCGTCTAGGGTCTTTTGAGTCTTCAGGTTTTCTCAAGTTCAAGAATAGCTCAGAGAGGTTCAACATAAAAGTGTGAGAGCCAGCCGTGGAAACAAAAATTGCTCCTCGAGATCACAATGGTATCGACAGAGTTCTCTCTCTAATAGTAGTAATGAGGATCATAACCATTCCAAGACACCAAAAGGGTTGGATTTTTATGGTCTGAAGGGTTGAGGCTCCGCCAAAGTCAAGGTGAGCTCGCTGCACTCACACCTTTCACTTTCAGGGGCTTGAAACCTGAAATAAATAGACAAAAATACATATAAAGCCAACTTTAATACATATAACAGTAGGGACATTCAAAACAAAACCATGAAAAGCAAAAGTTCCAAACTTCGTTATTGACCTTTCTGAGTTATTTAAGTTTTACAATTCCACAAATAAAATGGATAAAAATATGGATGTATTTTTATTTTACATGGGTGTTACATACTCGTGTAAGGATTTTCAAAATCGTCAAATCTTATAAATTCCTGTGTATAAAGGTTTTTATAATTCCAAACAGAATCACAATTTATTTCCCTTTAAAGGAAATCCATATTTCACATTTGTTTCCGGGTATTTAACACATGTCATCAAACTTTAAATATGATAATACAGAAACAAAGGAATTCTTTGTAATTTGTAATCCATCTCGAAAAACTTACATACAGTTAAACCAGTTAAGTTTAGCTAAAGAAGTTGATTTTGATGATGAGGAGATGAAAACTCAATTTTCTTTAAGTTTGCTAACAATATGCTGCAGAAAACTATGAACAAAGAGAAGTGAATCAAACTTTGAAAAACCTCAAATCAGCCAGCTAGAAGAACAGATATGGTAGAATGGAGATCTAAATTGGAAACGAGGAACACAAAAAATTATTTTGTAATACAAATTATCTGCATGAAAAGAATAAAAGCTTGATGGAATGGATCTGACTTGACAGGACAGAGTCAAAAAGAAAGTCTCAAAATACAGGAGGACTTCATCTGACTTCCTTCAGTTGGATGAAGTCAACCTCAAGAAGATCTTCAAGATGTCACTCAAAATCAATTGAACTGAATGAGGACAAACAGGAATAGGGAAAAAATGAAGACACAAGACAAAAGCAAAAATCCCTCATGGAAAACAAAATCAAGATGACTAAAAAAAAGTTTTGAAGTTTTTTTTAACGGACAGCTACGAGACATGACATGACCTGGTTGAGCTCAAGATGCATGGAATGGACCATATAGACATCCATCTCTATTTTCATATCATCATCTCATATATTTTAGTTCAATCAACTGCAAATCGAGAAAAGTGGTTTTGGAGTTTACGTATTTGAAGCAAAGAGGCCTGGTTGTAAGGAATTTTTCGGTATCTAAAAATATGAAATTGAGAATTCAGATACCTCTTGAATTAGAATGACAAAGGCAATTTTGAAAGGGTAAACTAAAAATATAGTTGACCTTTCTGATTTTCGAATTTTTAGTTTGTCATTAGACCTTTGTTTATGGCTGGGTTTCATCATTCCAATACTGTTAGACAAGGAACATCAAAATATATTCAGCTCAATTGTTTCACATAAACTTAATGTTAATCTTGCAAACTTCCCAAGTGTAAACTCTGATTTGAAAAAAACGAGCTTTCCTTTCGCGTTTAATAAATTAACTTTGATACGTACTCAAAATACGTCTTAATTTAAAGTATTCACGTCATAATCAAAAACGGAAATGCCATTTTTCAATACAATATCCACAAATTAACTATTAAACCTGCATCTATAAAATAATCCCACAATTCGGCCACTCAAGACTCAAACTGAATA
Organism: Xenyllodes armatus; assembly: GCA_034699765.1. Lineage (NCBI taxonomy): Eukaryota > Metazoa > Arthropoda > Collembola > Poduromorpha > Odontellidae > Xenyllodes > Xenyllodes armatus. The sequence goes on from JAQIYE010000400.1 coordinate 10,577, forward strand.
GCACCAAACCCCATCATCCTATTCTGTCTCAATCACGATCAAAAAGCAAAGGACACACACAAGGATATTATTTGGCGTTTAGTTCCCCTCTTCAGGTATATGTGTAAAGGATTCCTCTTTTTTGGCAGAGGATCTGGGGAGGACTTGGAACTCATCCATGAGGAATGACGGAGGAATTCCAAAAAAATGAAAATATCCATTGGAGAAAGCAGAAGGAAATAGATACTTTCATTCTTTTTCCATAGAAGCCATGACTTGAAATTTTGAAGGAGGCAGAGGTGGAGCCCAAACCCAACACCCATGGGCTCGTCTCTTCACTCCTTCCTGTTTAATATGAGACTCACGAAAGTGATTGAGATGACGGGGAAAGGTGAGTAAGAAAGAAAGCCAAGAGAAAGTCCCGAAAAAGTCAAAAACAGAATTTCAAGAAGACGAGAAGAAAACAAATTCATCCAAGTTCAGTGGATCCACACAAAAAACCATTTCCGTATAGCACGCACCCTCCTTCATGATAAAATACAAGGGAGTTTACATTTATTTTATTTTTTGCACAATGAAAGGGGTGAAATAAGATGGCTATAAGTCCCGGAGAAAGTGAACAACCAATCATTTATTAGGAGGTTAAACCCCTTTGTGGATGTTTACTGTCTGTCCGTCCGTCCATTTGTCTGATCGATAACTCAAGAACGGTTTGACCTAGAGACCTCAGCTTTTCATGATAGTCATTTGAGGTAAAAAGTAAGGTCAGTTCGAAGATGGGCCTTCCAGGTGACCTTTGACATGGGGCTGCAATGGTAATGGTTGAATTTCGAAAATGGTTGGTTGAATTTTGAAAATGTGGCAAAATAAATAAATAACCCTGCTTGGGTGCCACACATGACCACGTGCATATGATGCTACTGTACCCGTATGGGTGAGAGAATCATATTCTGGTATGACGAACCCGACCAAAGGTCCAATACTTGACCTTCAGAAGTCACGAAAGGTAAAACAACCAAAAATCAAGTATTGTGTCTTTCAATTAATTTGACTGACAAGATCATATGGTACTGCATGGGGCTGCTGACTTTATCTCAATCGTTTAATCTCTAGAAGTCACGAAAGGTCAAGCGCAGGGCAAATGAGACACTCACATATCTGCTGGAATTGACTTCAAAGACACCAGAAGTGACCTCAGCAATACCCTACCCTTTTATGTTCACATTTTAAAAATTTTCTTCGATGCAACCTATTTTTATATCCCTCCTTACGAGGTTTTATTAAATATTCAAGTAATTAATCATATAGTTAAGCCACTTGAGATAAAAACAAAAAAAGCTAGGATGAAAGGCAGCAAAAAAAGACATGAGATGAACCTAACCAGGGCAAAAGGGTCAGAGTCGATGTGGAGGATCTCATTGATCTTTGAATTTTGATTAGATTATGATTATGATCCGATGATTTGATTTAACTAATTTTGATTAATTAAAGGGTGAAAACCCTTTATGGGAAAGTGATGTTTGTCTGTCCGTCCGGGGCACGATAACTCAAAAACGCTTTGAGCTAGAGCCTACATATTTTCAATATAGTGCTTTGAGGTCAAGGGGAGATCGTGTTTGAAGATGAGCCTTCCAGGTAACCTTTGACCTGGGGCTACAATAGTGACCTTATTGGGTGCTCCCTGATGGCCATATGCATTAGTGGTACTGTTGAACTCGATTAAATAAAGGGATCTTTTTAAAAAAAATAGCGACCCTGCTCAAAGGTCAACAACTTGAACTCTAGAAGTTACCGAGGGTCAAAATGCATATGTGGTGTTTTTATATTTGATTGGTATGGTTGGGGAGATCATGATATATAGTAAAAAGTTAAAGCAATTTACATGTTTATGAAATTTTCAACAAAAAATCCACTTTTTTGAAAATAAAAATTTTATGAAAATTCATCAGAAGGGTGCAAGGGCATTACAGAGAGGTGATATGAGAGTGACAAGGGATTGAGAAATGAGTGACAGAGGGATGAGAGAAAGCCATATTGGGCCATTTTGTTTCAGCCCTTCGTTACATCTCTATTTAACAGTTTATTCCTGTTGTTATGTCACATGAATGATTTATGAAGAGAAAATTTGAAGAAAGGGATCGTATTGTATTTTTTACTCATTTTTCTGTTGTTCTTTTACCCCTTTTCCTTCATGACATTTTATTTCTGTTCAAGGTCTCTATAGTTTAAATTATATCAGAGAGATTTACTTTCAGTGTGTATCATGATCATTCATCAAACATCTAATGTAAACATAAGAATCCATCTAGCATATTGTCTCATCCTCATCAAGAATCAAGAAGAAAAGTCAGAAGGAGGAGAATCAGAGAAAGGCCTGACTTTGTGCTCCTTCCTGACTAAATCCCTCAAAGAACCTGCACTTGCAAGGACCCAAGGCCGATACATTTCTCTAGAGAAATCCAAAAATGAAAATTACATATATTTTGTTGTTGAAATTACAGAATTCTTCTTACACTCAACACATTCCGGCATCTATTTCCTTTGACCTTGCACGCTTGCACTCATGAAAATGATTCTTTAAAGTCGTAATTATGTATTCTTTCTGACGACCAAGGACCCGAG
>JAQIYE010000401.1:0-13168 GCA_034699765.1 Xenyllodes armatus
GGAAATGGTCGGAGAGCCAGATGAGCCCAACTTTGATGCTGAAACCAAAATAATTTTCTCCATCTTATGGGCTTATAAGGATCATGGCTCAATGTTAGCACTGAGGGGGACTAAACTTATAACCCAACGTCTCATTCCAGCAAACGAACCCAAAGCCCCTTTAGACCTTCCCACTTCAGAACGGTTTGAGGTCATGGTTTCCTCTAATAATAGATCGATTTCAGCCCTTAGCATTCAACCCTCATCTCCTCCATTTGCTCCACCCAATGGATCAGAAGTTGAGATCATCGTGAGAGCCACAGGGCTTAATTTTAGAGATTTGTTTATGGTTGGACGACCTGATGGTTTTGTACTTAAAGGTGGCGAGCCAGCATCTCTTGGACTGGACATCTCAGGGATTGTAGTGGCTGTTGGAGAAAAGGTGTCCATGTGGAAGCCAGGAGATGAAGTCTTTGGCGTTACTTGGGCCGGGGGATTACGAAGCCATGTTATACTTGATGAAAAAGTTCTATTGCCCAAACCAACGACCATGACTTTTTCAGGAGCTGCAACCATTCCATGTGTCTTTTCCACAGCGTATTACTCTCTTGTTTCTACTGCTGGGCTACGTAAAGGAGAGAGGGTCCTCATACACACAGGGGCTGGAGGAGTTGGATTAGCTGCGATACAAGTAAGTTTAATTACTATTATTTAAGTAAATAAGTTTCTTATCATCGAATAATTAAACCAGCATTTGAGAATTCCACTATCTATAGATATAAATTTGATGATATGCTTTGTCCAGCTCGCTTTGAAAATAGGAGCTGTAGTGTTTGCCACTGCAGGAAGTCAGAGGAAACGAGCTTATTTGAGATCCATTGTTGGGTTAAAATTCGTCTATAACTCAAGGACAACAGCGTATGGTTCACAAATCCTAAGTGACACCAAGGGAGACGGAGTTCATGTCATCCTCAATTCCTTGACTGCTCCTGGGTTTAAAGAGGCAACACTGTCCGTTTGTGCTCACGGTGCTCGGTTCATTGAACTGGGAAAAATGGAAATATGGTCACGGGCCGAAGTGGCCACTCTCAGACCCGATGTTGTGTATAGCATTATTGACCTCATGGCCTTTAGCACAGAGGAAAAAGCAGACACCCTGAGGTGTCTGGGTCATGTCAAGACCCTCCCTCATAATACCTTCAGTCTGGATAGAGTCCAAGAAGCATTTTCCTACCTCCAAGAAACCAAGTATATTGGTAAAGTTGTGGTAGAGATGCCAGTAATGAAGGACTTTGGTCCTTGGAAGAGTCCAGGATTTTCCCAACCCCTTTTTAATCGAGAGAGTACGTACTTGATTACGGGAGGGCTTGGCGGAATTGGACTTGAAGTCTCATCTTGGCTAATTTCTCATGGAGCAAAACATGTTGTCCTCGTGGGTAGAAGGCCACCGGGTCCTAAGGCATCTGTACAAATTTCAGACTTAAATGCAAAGCAAGGTGCTAACCTTATTGTGGTGCAAGGTGATGTCAGTCAGCGATCTGTGGTGACACGCATTTTAGGAACAATTCAGACAAGTGGGCTTCCACCACTCCGTGGTATTTTCCATGCAGCTATGGTTCTAGCAGATACCCTCTTTGGAGAGTTGGATTGGTCCCAAGTGGACACTGTGTTTGGTCCCAAATTAAATGGAGCTTGGTGGCTTCATGAGGCAACATTACATTATGACCTTCAACATTTTGTCCTCTTCTCATCTGCCATTGTACACCTTTCTCAACGGTCCCTCGCTAACTATTGTGCAGCAAATGCTTTTCTAGACGCACTTGCTCATTATCGTCAAAGTATTGGACTACCTGGACTCTCTATCGATTGGGGTACTTGGTCGGATGTTGGAATAGTTGCAGGGACAGTTGTGGGAGAAAAAGGGGCAATGGGAATAGCTCCATTTACTAGTATTGAAGGACTCGCTGGGTTAGAAGCTGTCATGAAACAACAGGATCCTCAGATAACCGTTCTCAATGTTGACACATGGGACAAAGTAAGGTCCTTTATGACAGAACGGAGTCTTTTATCTGAGCTGGGGTCCTCCTCAACCTTGACTTCTAAACGGAGAAAAGAAATTGAGTCTTCCGTTGAATCAAATCAAGAATTAAAACTCCTTCAAGATGCTCTTCGAGCTCATCATGGGTCTGAGCGTGAGAAAGCCGTTGAGGCATTCATCGTGATGGTCCTTAGAGAACTTCTCCGTCATCATCCATCTGACATTCTGGAAACAAATGTTAGTTTTGCTGAATTGGGAATAGATAGTCTCATGTTGTTGGAGCTGAGGACTCGGGTCAAGCCACTTTTGACTGGGAGGTCAATTGGGATTGCGGCTGTTCAAGGGGACAACACAATTCAAGCTTTAGCTAAAAATGTGACTCGGATAATGGAACGAGATCCGGAGAGCACCTTAGGTCAAGGATAAATTTGGACATGAAACTCCTTCAAGTATGCTCGAAACGAGTTTATAAGCTACTACTTTGGGCAAGGGAATGTGGAAAATTAAATGAAAATTTTCGAGTTAACATTAAATGTATTTTTTATTCATGGTTCAATTTATTCCTAATTTAAGCATATGAATGATTGACTAGTCCAGTATTATTGCAGAGGAAAATAATAATTAAATTGAATCTAGAGGGCAGAAGGCAGCGGAATGGTCACTACTGGAGCCGATGACTCAGGTGGTCCTGTGTAAAGTGACCACGTCCGTTCTTTAATATTGAAGCTCCCTGGAATTGAACGAATGAAATTCATCATCAAATATCAGGTCAATTTCGGCTTTTCTTAAAAAATGAAATTGGAATCACAACCACAACATGTAGCAATGTATAGCATCATTACCAGCAGCGACAGTTATCCCATAGTCCTTGGAATGTGCTTCATCCCTAAATACTGGGAAGTTTGGATCCGACTGATCACTCAGAATGGATTTGATTGTTGACTCCATGTATGGGTGAGGATATTGATCAATTGCTCTATGTCGGCATACGCTTCCGTAGGATCTTGCCTCATGTTGTGGGACATCTCCACGAAGATACCTGGACCAAATGGTGGTAGACCAAATTTTCATAGATTTTATTAGGAATCCGAGCAACCTTCACGATCCGTTTCGTTTTCAGACTTTTTACCATGATTACGTACCTATTACAATGAGCATAACTGCTTCCCTCTTCAATCGGCCTAATATCCAGCCTACTACACCCCTTACAGTTTTGGTCTCCGGGACTTATTTCAATGTTCTGGACAACCGGAGCATCAGAAGAACTTGAACTTGATGAAGTTGGTGAATAAATTAAGTTTACACCAAAGCCATCCGCAGCTCCACTTCCGGCATCCATGAGTAGGGAATGAGCTTGTGCCAGATTTTTAACAGCTAAGAGTCCCCTCATGATGAACATGATCGCTTCAAAAGTTGATTGCATAAATATCTAAATTTTATTAATGGTTAAACAGAATTATGTTTATTCTTACGAGTCCCAAAGGGATTCACATGGATTGGGACCAAAGCATTGATGGAATGAAAAATCCCAAAATGATTGAAACCCATTGTTGAACCAGGTAAGTATGCTGCATATGTTAATGTTGAAAATCGTTCTACTACCTCACCAGCCTCATTCTCGATTTCGGCTGAAACAACAAAAATGTTGTTTCGAATTGCTCTTCCAGCATCCTCTGTATGACCCAGGAGGATTTCACCCTGGACATAGCACATCATCGTTAATTTGGGGCAATAGGAGGCGACATTTCCGTAACATTACTGTTTGTTTAATGGTTTGTGAACAACCTTCTTTGGCCAACTCAAGAGACTTGAACAGCCCGTCTCAATCTTAGTTTTGGAGTTGAGGTCAAGGTCATCCTCCTCGTTTATAAAGTGATTTTCAATATGGAGGAGGAACAACTACATTAAAAACATAAATTTCAGGGTTATTGAAGCTTTGTGGCTAGGCGTGACCTTAAAGTACTTTGTGGGCGTCATGGCCAAAAGGTCAAATGATTTTTGCACACCTTATAAAATGGAACATCTGAACCATGAGCAATTCCCTCCAGTTCCTGGACATACCCTGGAAACTTTTGTTGGCATAAGGTCAAAGTATGATCATAGATCTGCCTCCCTTGGGGTTTGGCGTAGGATGGAAGTAGAGATTGTTCCAAGGGTCCATACTTTTGGAGGACATCATGGATGAGACCTTTGAAGGTTCGACCCTGAGAACAATAATAATTTGTAAACTTAAATACCTCAAGAGATCAATTTCCTGATTTAAGATGTTATGTTGGGGGATTACTATGGAATATCCAACAATTGAATGAGTTCCTCTGACGTTGAGGACTGGGATCTGGTTTAAAACAATTGGGATTGGATATGTACTGGACATTTTTTTAAGTGCGATTTTTTTAAAAGAAAAACTGCTGTAAAATTAATATTAGTTCAGCTCCACAAGGTTTCTGCGACGAATAATTAACAAATGTAAACTTATTAAATATTTTTAGCAGTCATTGCTACTTGCCAGTTGTCCGAGATTATGTTTGATTTGTTGATGGATTATAAGCTAAAGGATATGTAATTAGGGTCTCATTTTTGGATTCGTTTTACTAAACATAAGAAGGATTAAAGTATTTCATCACATTATGCTGGTTTCTCAATACTATTTGAGCTAAACTCATTAAGAAACGATCATTCATTCTGATAAAATTCTTTTTGAGTGTTTAATCCACATTTAATCTCCATATGAAATGAATCTATAGATATTTTGATGCAAATATAAACTAGCTCAATATGAAATTAAGTGTAGTTGTAGGTTCACTAAATATTGAAATTATGAAACTTGCAATGACCAACATGACATATGATGACCAAAAAGGCAAGCACACTTAAAAGTCTTCAAAAATTACTGACTCCGCTTCTCCTGTCGTCCTTGAACATAATTAAAGCATTTTGTTATGCAAAAAATCCATGGCAAAGCCTTGATTGACCCCGAATTCTTTTTTAATGGGTAATTCTTTTCATGAGCATTGGAAATGTTATATGGATAGAAACGATTATGATCATGAATAGACCCCATTCATTCCTCCCAAAATTCCAGACTCAAACCGAAAACTGTCAACCGTCCAAAAAATTTGCAAATCCTATTTTTACACTTCCGGAATTAACCACTAATGTCAAAAATATGTATTCTGTGTGGGCAGTGTTTGTTTGTGAGAATGAGAGTCGAGTGTCTGTTCCCCAAAAAAGTCAGTCCAATGTCCAGTCCAATTGGGTCGTAGGTTGATTGACCTTACTGGATGATGATAGGGGTCCAACCAACTTTAAACGAGATGACCCCAAAGGAAGCTAAAAGTGAAATTACAGCCACAGTTGAGGACGATGGTGGGCTGACCCTGAGTTGGGGACATGGACTTGGTTCTGACTCGGAGGAATTTCCAAAGGCCTACAGGGTAGAATTCCAAAGTTCTGAGGGGGACAAGGATAACACTTGGAAATTTGTAAGGCTTCAGTGCAATAAAATTAGTTTAAACCTTTAGTTAACTCTGAAAGTATAGTTCACTTTAATTACATTTAGTCACCTCTTACAATATAGTTATCTCTGACTCCATTTACAATTTTTCAAACCTGGAGTCTACCAACGGAGACCTCATACATTTTCCGGGTCACACCCTTAAATAGGCTGGGTGCGCCAATTGGCCCGGGGCTAGTGACCTCAATTCCAATCAAATTACCGGCTCAAAATGGAAATCGTGCACCAATTTTCCTTAAAGGACTTGATCCCTTTATGTCTGCCCTCAAAGGATCCTATCACACCTTTGAGGTGAAAGTAAGTTCATGAACTCTTTCAATTTTTAAAATTCATTAAAATTAATTTCTGGCAACGTGGCACCTCGTTCCTTATTTAATAGGTTTCGGGTGGACCTGGTCCAACTTTCGAATGGTTCATGAATGGTCAACTTCTGGAAAATGAGAATCAGGGGACAGAAACCATTAACCTCCAAATAACCTCTGACTTTGGTCTCGTAGTTAAAGCCAAAAATGATTCAGGTCATAGTTCATCATGTTCCTGGATTACAGCTAGGAGCACTCTCCCGACCACTGATGTGACCTCTTCACCAAGTCCATCAATTCTAATGCCCCTGAAGGATCGATTAGACTTGGATGAAGGGCTCCATTCTATCCAACTAACAAGTCAAGTACTGGATCCCCCAGGAGGAGCAAAGGTCAGTTGGCTCAAGGATGGAGGGCCAATTGAGCAGAAAGGGGCTGACCTTAGAGCCCCTGATGGATTTTATACCCTGGAGGTACATGAGAGTGGTCAATATGAGGTTGTGGTTCGGAGCCAGGATCGAAAACATGAGGTCAATTCAAAGTGTGAGGTCAAGTTTAGGGTGGGTGAACCTCCATATTTTTTAAAGGGGTTGGAGGATGTTAAGGGAGTTTTAGGAGGGAAGGTCATTCTCACTGCTCAGGTTCAAGGTCGTTCTCTCAGAGGAATCCAATGGTAAATTATTTTAGGCGAATTTCATATAAGCGTCATTTGATGTAGTCGAAATGATCCAGTAGTTTCAAATTCGGCTAGGTTCAAGGACAGGGTCATCCTCAAAGACAAAGGAATCAGAGTTCGGGCTGCCCATCACAGGGATGGACATTTGACCCTTTTGATTAACGAGGCCAATGCTGAAGATGAAGGGACTTATTTATGTCGGGTTCAGAACCCCTCGGGGCACGTTGAGACTTCCTGCAGGATCGATGTTCAGGAGGAGCCTCAATCGGAAGATGCGTTAAATGACAGGTTGGACACAAGGTCAAGGTCAAAACAATTAAGTATGGTCTTATTTTTTTGACCTTCCCCAAGATTTTCTTAATAATATTTAAGCCAAGCAGTGGAAAAGGACCCAAGTCGACCTCCCACATTTGTCACACGACCAGTACCTCTGATGGAAGTGACGGAAGGGGACCCTGCGGTCCTTACATCAGAAATTCAGAATTGGGATGAGGTCGGATGGTTAAAGGATGGAATGAAGGTGAGGGGTCATAGGTCATTCACACTTGGCACCAGACATGTATTATTTAACTCTATCAGTCTGTCTATCTGTCAAATTGCAGCTCTCAAACTACAAGGACCACGATCTCTTTGAGCAAATGATCAAAGGTCAAAAGGTTACCCTTCGGATTCAATGTGTCAGATTTGAGCACACAGGGACTTATACCCTGATTGCTAAAAATCAGACGGGTCAAATTAAAGCCCTGGTGTCTCTTCAGGTCCTGGCAAGTAAGTGGAGGCTATAACAGTCGAACTTATAAAAGCAAACCGTCGATTAAATAAAAAAAATGCTTATAAATGGATGCCTTTTACTTAATTACAGGAGGGGGTGAAATGAAACCTAGGTAAAATATTGACTTTTATAATTGTCTAGATCCAAAAAATGTAATAATTTTGTCACTGTTAAGGCCATTTGACCTTATACCGATCCCACCACCAATTCGAACTCCTTCAAGAAATCATCCAAAGGCTGGACTACCAAAATTTCTTTCAGCCCCAAGGGATCAACTTATTTTTAATGAAGGTAGCCGAAATGCTCAATTTCAGAAAATAAACTTGACATTTTCGAAGAAGATGCTATAACCAAGTTCTTAAATTTGATAGGGGATGAGATTCGACTTCGAGCTTGTGTGACTGGATTTCCAACTCCAACAATTACTTGGTCCCTTGGAGGGGCGGAGGTCAAGGTAAAGAGGGATGAACGGATGAGTTTGATTGAAGAAGGAGGTCCAGGAGTTGCTGGGGTCATTGGACTTGGAGGGGATGAATCCGTGACCTCAACTCTTGCAATTAAAGGGGCAACAGGTTTGGACTCTTGTGGATTTCGAATTGTTGCTCAAAATCGATTGGGTTCAATGATAGCCAAAGGGGACATCGTTGTGATCCGTAATTTAAAATCTTACGAATTGAGTTTACTTATTGCTATTGGGACATTAATGGAAGTTTACATGTTTGACATTTCTTTGTTTTTAGCTCATTGGAAGGCTGAGGCTGGAGCATATTCAAGTCGACGGCCAATGTATCTAAACTTTAGGGGATGATTGGCCATAAAACTTTAAATTCGAATCCTTAAGGACCAGTGTAGTTAACCATATACTGCCCTACTTCTTGGACGAAATCATCCAAGCAAGAACCTGATAATTGTCCATATGAAACATATAAACATTAAATCATCAAAACAAAAAATTGGCCTATATTGTACTATATAATACTGTACAGCAACACTTTTATTTCCGCATTGTTGTGCCCATTTGTTTAAATTATAATTGGCAATTAAATTCCAAAGTATTCAAAACAATACGCGTGTATGGGCAATACCCAAGAACTGGTACAAGTGAAAGCTTAATTTCCTCGAAGATCTTAATTTAGATTTAGGTTACAAATTTCATACTCGAAATAGAAATACTTTCAGGATAGCCAGAGTAAGGTGAGTGGAGTTTAAAATTTTCAGCATTTTCGTAAATTAATTTTATAATTTGAGCATTATTAATTACTTTGAATTTAAGACTCTCAGCAAGGTCGAGGTCAAGATGGCCGTACCTAAGGACAAGGGTGGACGAGGACTTGGTCCCGTCTTAAGCCTGACACTTTTGTTTTGTCTCGTCATCCTCCTAGCTTTTACACTTGAAGTGGCCCCAGCTGCCCCCCGTTGTCTTTGTCCAGAAAACTCTGAATGTATCCGAGATGTAGGAGTGGATCCTCCAGATCAAGGAACTTGCGTTTGTGAAAAAGGATTTGAGCCTATGACTCCGGAGCAATTATGCGCTGGGAACTCAACTATTCCAGACCCTCCGGAACATGTCCATGCTGATACTTGGACGGATCCATGTTGGGAATCACGAACACTAGATCTAACATGCCTAATTAGTGATTGTCCAGTTGCGGAGTCCTCAAAAAATTCAACATCATCATCATCAACTACGCCTAGTCCTTAGTACTTAGATTAAAACCTTGCTTTCTGGAGTGAAATTCTGAAATTCTAATATTACCATTTGAAACAAAAATATTTAAAATCTTAATTTAGAGCGTTAGCACAACTGCACGATCAGAATTATGGACTTGCTTATTTGCATTCCTTTGTGTAAAATTGGTTTTATTATCCAAAGAGAAATTTCGTTTGATTTTTTGGTTTTAATGAATTCGGAATAAATAAATACTTTTTTCTGTTATATGCTTAAGGGCCCCAAAAATTGCACGCAAACTATGGTTATCACAAAAAAAAAGTAACGAATTGTTAGATATTATATGAAAAGAATATATAGAAATCTAACGAATTAAGTTAAGTCAAGTCATTGAATGATCCAACTGAATATGAACTTGCTTGACTCCAATACTTGTAAAATTTGCTTGAGCCTGAGCAATTATGTATCTGGGATCAGCACCTCTTTCAACTTCTAATTTTACAGCTCCAACATAATTATCACTTGACAGGGTCCAAAAATGAGCCTCCTGAAGTGAAATGACCCCATCCAAGTTTGTTATACGTTGATAGATCCCTGGGAGTAAATTGTCTAATTCACGAGGTTGTCTTTGCATGAGGATAAGTCCGGATTCTGTAAAAAAATAGAGATTCATAAGGATAATGATAAACACCAAGGCATTAAGACAACTTTAGGAGCATTCGCTAAAATCATGATCAAAACACCCTAATTCTAAACTTTTGCAAGGTCAATTACCTTTGATTAGTCCAATCACACTCACGGAAATCATAATAGCAATGAACATGGAACAAATTGGATCTGCAATCATCCAACCAAATGCCCACATCAGAATTGCTGAAATGATGACCCCAACAGACCCAAGGGTATCCGCAAGGATATGAAGAAAGACCCCACGCATGATTTGACTATTTTTGGCTGTGGCATTACTATGGACCAACTCATTTATGGAATCCTCCATGTCCATTTGGAGTGTAGTACTGGATGTATTGTAACCATTTGGTAATTGGGAATGGAGACCCTGAAATCGAAGGTCAGAAAGTCATAAGGCTATTTATTAAACGGAAAGGCCTTGAAACAAAATCGAAAAATCATAGTTTATCGTATCTAATGCTCATACGTTTGAATAACTGTGGGAATGTCCATCATGTCCATGATCATGACTACTGTGACTATGTCCATGACCCCCACCGCCACCATGAGAATGACCATGTCCACCACCACCACCATGCGAATGCCCATGTTGAAATGCATAGATCCCAACCAGATTAACAATAAATCCAAGGACTGAGACAACAAATAATCTCTCATGTTTCACTTCTGGGGGTTCCAGTGCCCTCTCCACAGCCTCACTAAAGATGAAAAATGCAATGAAGAGGAGGAAGAGTCCATTAACGAATCCAGCCAGGACCTCGGCCCTCACGTAACCATATGAGAAATGTGGGGTTGCCTTCCATTTGGTAATGATCTGAAAAGGACACACAATACAATTATTAGTAAATTTTTACAGAGGTCAAAGGTCAAGGAGGTCAATTTATCATATGTACTTACACTGGCAGCCAATCCAGCCACAAGACCCGTACAATCAAAGAACATATGAAAGGAATCGGAGATGAGTCCAAGGGAATTTGTAACAATCCCATAAAATAATTCAACAAATGCAAAACTAAGGTTAAGACAAAGGAATAGAAAGAGGTTACGGGAACTGGGGTCACCCCATATTAAACGAAGGTTTGATGTGACCTTTTCAAAGGTTATGAAGGATGAGGTCGAGGTCGACGACGACGTTGACCCTCCTCCAGCTAGGAGACTCTCTTGACTTAATTTTGAATAGGGATGATGATGTTGGGTAGAAGAAGAATGTGAATGAGAGTGGAGGGGGATCATATTAATAACCAGGCAGGATGTAGGAAGCGAATTGAGAGGTCAAAGGTCACAACAGGGGTCAGGAGTACCACAATGAGGGTTTTGGAAACCTTTAAGGGCCCTTGAAATCTACCAAGTAACCCGCAATATGGTTCTCCCTACAAAAAAAAGTGACAAGAAATACATTTTTTGAGGCTCATTGAATTATTGCGGGGAATCCTCATAGAGTTCGGGTGGATTTTTCATGGGCTTTTGGCAATTTTAAGGCCGAACAATTGTCGATAAAAAAAAAAGTTAATTTCCTAAATTTTAATTTAAAATGGGAGTTTAATTTAATGTCTCAATGTCCTTAATCATTTCATTCCAAAATACTAAAGACAATACAATAAATTAAATTCCATTTAAAATTGTAACGTTCGTTTGTATCAAATAAATTCTGGAGTTTCTTGACTTATTTTTTGATCGATTCTGACTTAACAATTATTAACGAAATGGAAGAGAGCTTCCATCTTCCATTCATGATTACCTTACTTTTTGATCGTAATTATAAATATGGATGCATAATTACTTCATACAGTTCAAAGTTTGTTCAAATACATGGTAGAGACGTTAAACTTAAAATAAAAGTCACCAAATCAATCACCCTGTCACACATGGACCTGACCTTTACATGATACAACACTGACTATTTAAATCTGGGTCAAGAGCAGGGAATCCAAATCCAGCTGCTCCTGCTCCATTATTGGTATCTTCATCAACCAAGTCCTTTGGAGGTGGACCAGAACTCTGAACCTAATGATTAAAGATTAAATTCAAATTACAGACAGTCTTATTGTTAGTACAATTTTAGTGGGCAGTTTAACAAACAGAGTTCAGATTAAGCAGAAGAGTTGTTACCTTTAACATGTATTCCGAGATTTTATCGAATCGTTGTGACTTGACTTGTTCGGAATCCGTGTCCTTCTCTTTGGAATACTCATCACAAATCTGTTTCATGTTTTCGTACTGATTAACATATTTGTCATATTGGGATTGGGAAATCTTTGATTTGTTCTGCCTCAACCATTCTGGGTACTGAAAGTGAATAAGATACAAAAAAATTAAAATAATTCATCGTAATTATGAGATAGGCATTATTAATGGACATCCAAAACAAATGCCCCAACAGCATGCAAAATGTTTTAAAAATAAACTTACACGTTGTACCATGTCCACTAAAACTGGTTGAAGTATGTCTTTGGATAAAAGTTTCTGCATCATTGTATTCATGAATGGTAGGATTTTATCAACCTCACCATCATCTTCCATGCCTAATGAACCCATTAGTTTGTCCAATTCACGATCGTCCCATTCCGTTTTCTACGAAATAAGAGAAGCATTAGTATTTAAATTCCTGGAATTCAAAGTGTTTTTATTTTTTAAATGTATTTAAAATAAACTTATCTAACCCCAGCATATTTAGTATTTGCAGTAAGGGTTTTCATTGCTTCATTCCAACTGGCCTCAAACCCATGAATCCGTGTGTCTATTTCCAAAGCCTTTCTTGTTTCTTCAATAACTTTACTGGTCGTGGCACTTGTAGATGGTCCACCGGATTTAGTGGATTTTCCAGATTTAGCTTTGGCCTTGGCTAAACGACATAAATACAGATAGCAACACAATAGTACGGTTGAGAGAAACTCTTAATTTCTGGCTGCATCTTCATAGCCTTGTACTTTTTGACTTTTAAGATTTACCTTGGCTGGCATACTCTCTCATTTTCTTTTCAAATTGAGCAGTAGCCTCTTGAATGAATTCCTCTGACCAAATTTGATCAACATCACCCTCAGGTTCTGCTGATTCTTGTTTTTGTTTGAGTTTCAGAGCTGGGTCTAGACGAGGAACAGGTTTACCAAAGTCCAACATGGCAGCTGAAACGAAAAATTAAAAGTTCTAACAGATAGAATAATCGATAAAAACGATATTTGAAACTTGAGGTTCCCATTCCACTCTTACCATCTAAAAGAGCATCCAACTCAGGGTCATCCTTGAGCACTTGTTCAGAAACACTCGGAGAAATAAATGGTTCTCGTTCCTTCTTCACCCTTCGTTTCCCTGAACCAGAACTATCTCCGTCACCTTGACCAACACGAGTTTGAGAACCACTTGGTAAGGATTGATTTTGAGTTCCTGAAGAGGCATCATGATTTTGGTTCTCCATTTTAGTTTAGTTAGATCCGTCAGCAGTCAGTCTCAGGACCCTAGAAATAGATAGATAAAATGCATCCAATTCAATTCACTGCACACTAGTACTAGTGAAAATAGATTCCTGACTCA
>JAQIYE010000402.1:0-13164 GCA_034699765.1 Xenyllodes armatus
AACGCATCTTATCTAATGGTCAATTAAGTTCAATCATTACATTTTCCTGTTCCCTTCTCTCTCCACACCCAACACCCAACCCAGCCAGGTCAAATGTCAGATTTAGGCAGCCAGGGAAGCTCAGCAGCAGGACAATCCTCAATCTCAATTCAATCAGACGAGGCAGGAAGGTAGATCCACTGGTGGTGGTGACATGACCTCGGGGTGGTCGGGTACAGACTTATCTGTTGAAACTCCCTTAAAGATGAAAAAGTTGGCTATTATAAGGTCATAGGGTCAACCTCAGGTCATCAATCGACCGGACATTTAGTGACGGTGGACGATGGTGGATGGTCCTTATCTTTTTGAGGGCGGAAATGAAATCAAAGGACCACAAAAAAATCCCTGATATTTTTGTTCAGGTTTTGATATCGAACAAAGAAGGTGATTGGAGGATTTAAGACTATTTTTTGATGTCCTCATCATCTGATATGGATTATAGAGTCCACGGGAGAGAGGCTGGGAAAGTACAAAAAACACAAAGTTTGTTCTTATTAGTCATTCTCACCTGACCTGACCTAAAATCAGTCAGTGATCACTCCTTAGTAAAAGCTTTAAAAAAGTCACTGGAAAATTGTTCGAGAGATTGACCTTTTTTGTTTACTTTCTTGTATCCACAAAACAGTTCTAAGCTCGTTGATTCTATCCATTTGCCCATTCAAGGTAGAGGTGAAAGGTAAGAGTTGAGTGTGGGTGGGGTCATTGTCATTTTTAACTAAAATCAAAAATAAACTAATTAGTGCTAATGTCATTTTTTGTTAATTTTGACTCTAGGGTTCCTAATTTGTCACGGAATTTAAGTAAACTAAATCTTGAAGGACTAGTAATAAGGAGGAGGAGGAGGAGGACGAAAAATGAATCGATTATTTGGAAAAGGAAAGCCTAAAGCACCTGGTCCTGGATTACCTGATTGTATCACAAATGTAAGTGTCCCATGGGTTGAGTTACCGGCTGCATTTCATTTTATCACATTTACTTATCAAGGGTCCAAACCAAAGTAATTTGTGAAATGAGAATTTAGGCCTGAAATTAATACATTTTTATAACAGGTTGACAAACGAGCTGAGGAAACTGAGAAGAAGGCTGCTCAGTGTGATGCAGAATTACGAAAAATTCGTGAACAAATGAAAAAGATGCGAGAGGGACCAGCCAAAAATGCTCTTAAACAAAAGGCAATTCGTATTCTTCAACGAAAGAAGGCGTATGTGAAAAAAACAACAATAATAATAATTATTATTATTCTTAACTCAAGTTCTCATGTAGCATGTGAATTCATGGTGCATGCATGGATTTTAGTGTATTTTGACAATCCATACAGGCACGACACTCAAGCAGATTCAATGCGTCAACAGTCCTTTAATATGGAACAAGCAACAATGGCAATCCAAACAGCCAAGGACACGCATTTGGTCCTCGACGCCATGAAAACTGGAGTCAACCAAATGAAGAAAGAGTATAAGAAACTTGTTGTGGATGAAATTGAGGTGAGGGTTTTGTGTAGTACTTTCTTAAAGACAATCTATGGTTCTGTTTTCTTAATTTTGGCTTAATTTTCAGGATCTACAAGATGAAATGGCAGATATTCTTGAAATATCAGAGGAAGTTCAAGAAGCCATGGGGCGGACCTACAATATGCCAGACGTTGACGAGAGTGAACTTGATGCAGAGTTAGATGCCCTTGGTGATGAAATGGCTTTGGATGATGATACATCATATTTGGACGATGCTGTCCGTGCTCCAAATGCTCCTGATAAAGAAATTACACGTCCCTCAGCCATCCGCAATACCGTGAGTAAAAATTATGAATACTCGAAAACTTTTGGAATCAACTTTCAACTTAGTTTGCGATTTTGTTCTAACGAGGTCATTATAATTTATTTTACAACAGGATGGTGTACCTGTCGACGAATTTGGACTTCCACAAGTACCAGCTACTTAATTTACATCTCCTTCCCTTCAATAAATTCTCTTCAAAGTCGGAATTCATGTCAAATTTAGAGTTTATACACTACTGCACTGTCTGTGTGTAGAATCTGCTTCACTCCAATGGTCAACCCGTAAACTAACACTTCAATTTTCTATCTATTTTTCGTACTATCAGGCATTCTACAAAAATTTGTTTGTGCTCCATTCATGATATAATGAATTTATGTTTAACCTCAAACTAAATTTCATCGCCTCCTATTTTGTATCTTGCGTCTCTTTAAATAACATTAGAAGCATTGTTGCTCTTATGAGTCAGTTAGGTTAATTATGCGTAATTGATAAATTGAGACAAATCTCTGTAATTTGTACCCGAACCAAAAATAAAAATTAAACCTCTTGTAATCTTACGTCACAGATCGGTGTATCCATGAACATTTTATCGATCTGTAATTTATTTATTTGTTTGTACCTATAACGCATTGGAAATGCTCTGCAAATTCTCGTTGTATCTTTTTTGATGCACTAGGTTAGTTTGCAATCGACATTAAGGACTTCACAAAATTTTGCAGTTAATTCCCGTCCATTCCACGGATGTCGACAGACAATTTTAAAGTTTAGTTATTGAATGGAAAAGCAGTCCTTGGGATTGGGAGATAGAATGAAGCGTATTATTGGACTTCGACAAAACAAAAAAAATCCTGGGCCAACAATTAATGAAATAATCGCATCAGTAAGTTTGGATTTGGGTTGGTTAAAGTTCAAATATTCTTAAACGACTCTTTTTCAGCTTTTCTTCAGAACAGAATTGCCAAATAAATAATCTACGCAAAATTTTTATAATCCTCCCAAAGGTAGACGAAAAAGCCGACTCAATTGATACCAAAATTAACAAATGTGATGCGGATCTAAGGAAAATCTTAGCCCAACTAAAGACAATGACAAATGGTCCTGGGAAAGACAACTTGAAGGAAAAGGCTCACAGATTAATTCAACGGAAGAGACAGTTAAGGAACTTAAACTTCTAACGTTTTATTTTTTGAAAATTCTTAACTTGACCTCACAAAAGCCATCTAAGCCATCTAATTTTTAGGTATGAGGGCATGTCAAACACTCTGAGAGACCAATCCTTTACTATGGATCAAGGTACATTGACCTCAAACTCTCTATTTTTGACCTTAAGCTTCCTTAAACTTATTGAAAGTGTTGTATACCGTGTTTGAGCTAACCGTTTACTTTTCAAGTGACAAATTCTGTTCAAATTGCAATGACAAATCAGGATGTCGTCAGAAGCCTTCATTTTGGAGTCTCTGAATTGAAGAACAATTTTAAAAACATTAGTCTTCAGGAAATTGAAGTAAGGGAAACTTGACCTGCATTATAAAAATGGAACATCAAAATTCGACCTTGAACGAGATCAACTTATATTTATATGTATGATGTTTTTTTTTTCAGGACCTCCAGGACACAATGTTAGATATTCAAGATGTTTCAGAGGATGTCAATGCTGCCCTCACAGGGAACTTTACAGTCCCTGACATTGATGATGATGAGTTAAATTCTCAATTAGAAGCTCTTGGGAGGGATTTTATCCTTGACAATGATTCTTCATATTTGGACTGTGCAACTTCTGGACCTTCCTCTTCCAAGGGCTCTAATAGGGTTCCAACCTCAACGGATCCAAATGCTGATCAAAAAGTTTTAGTAACTGAGGTTTTTATGAAATGACCTTTTTTGAAATTTATATGCATACGAATGAACTATATTCCCATAAGATGTCCATCACTAATCCCAATTATTTAAAATGTTCTTGTTAGGATGGAGTTCAAGTCGATGAATTTGGTCTACCAATTCTTCCAAACGTTCAAGGAGGAGATCCAAAACCTCCAAAATAACTGGAGTCATGTTTTCCTTATTCAACATATAAGAATTTCGTATAAACTTCATTTGTTTTGTAATAATTACAATTAGTTGGAATTATTATTATAAAAACGCTTTGTTTCGAAATAAAATGGTATGATCATCATGACCAACGGCTCAGTCTCTTGTCTTATGACCCACGACTACGGCCATATTTTTTCGAAAAGTCACGTTCATGTTTTGTAACCTAAGGAACCTAATGAATCTCAAACTTTGATTTCCTACTTTTCGTTATGCCATTTTTCAATCAACAAAGTCATTTCATTACAAAATTTCGATGTGATCAAACGTCCCCAATTTCTCAAAATTTTAAGTGCTTTCTCTCTTGACCCTTGAACCACTACCAAATTACTTAATTTCTGGATTCTCCTAAGCTAAGCTAAGCATTGACATCCTCTGTGAAAAGGTCAATCAATTGGATTCCTTCCTCAACCCAAAATGGATCCTAAAGGTCAATCTCAAGTCAAGAGCCCCACAAATTCTGGAGAAGTCCCACCATCCCCCAACCCAGCCCAGACCAATAACAACAATCCAAATGAATTTTCCATTTTTACTCGAACTTGGAACCTCCTCAATAATATCGTGGATGGGAAGCCTGAGGTAATGAAATCATGGATTTTCAAGGCCAGGTCATGTCAGGTCATGCCATTTGCTCATGTACATATTTCTTTATCCTTTAGAAACTGATTATTCCAAAACCCATAACCTCTGGAATGACCCTCAATGGAACTGGACCAAAGACCTCCTCCTCAACCACAGGAGTTGATATGGGCAAGGCTAAATTAGGTTCCTCTTCTCCTCCTCCATCAATCCTCAAGAAACCATTGACCCCACTTGAGTACAGTGGCCTTCGGGCAGTCCCAGTCCATAAGAGTACATTCTCAGGGACAACAGAGCTAGGGATCCCAACCCCATTCCTCCCAGCCTCAACACAAAAGGTTCAACGACCAAGGTCAAGGAGTTGTGACAATGAACCTGGGATCAGTCGTTCAACCTTCAGCTCAAGTCTCATGTCTATCACTGAGAGTGAGGAGGACACAAAGTCTCTATTTGGTGATGATGACCCATCCACAAGTACTCTTAGTACTGAGTCGTCGTTTCAGCGTCAGGGTCAAATGAGTCAGAATCCACAAGAGCAAATCCCACATCCTTTTCAACCAGTAGCGAATCCACCACAATTGACCCAGAGGATGTCACCTCAACAGTTGACTCAAATGATGTGTCCATCACGTTGGACCCCAATGATGTCGTCGTCTCCTTCTCAACTACCCCCAATGACCCCACCACAATGGAGTCCAATCCTACCTCCTCAACAATATAATCATCAAATGTCCCCTTCACCACAATTTAAACGAATGCTTGTTGTGGACTGTCCAAGGCCAAGGCCACAACGAATGGATACATCCATGCAAACTGACATTTGTGGCATTGATTTGGTAAGTTATTAGGTGAACTAAAATATTTGGCATTGGCCCCAAAGAAGTCGAAAAACCATAAAATCATGTAATTCTTGGAATTTCAGAACCTCAATGTTCGAGACCCTTCAGCACCAAGGGTCATTATTCGACCTCTTGAGAGTACCGTCTCTGTTTGCCCCTCAATGATTCCAGTGGTGAGTGAACCTATTCTAAACTTATATTTTGACCTAAAGTCTGACTAAATAACTAATTAATTTTTTTGTCCAATTTTACAAGTCTGCCAAAATCAAGACCCCATCCAAAACTACAGGACTTTCTGTCCTTGGAGCCACTGGAACTGGAGGAAATGGACCTGGAGCTGGAGCTAGTACTAGCACAGGGACTGCTGGAACAGGGATCCGTCATCGTGGACGACACTTACCACTGGACAGGAGTTGGACAAAGTACATTAGTTCAAAAGTTGACATGAACACTGTGAAGAGTTATACTGCTACTTCAGTCAAGAGTCTCCTAAAACTGACTGATAGCATCCTGACGACTGTGTATACTTATCCAGGTATACATTTTCTATTTTGTTCAGAAAATGCAATTGCTGGATTTCTAAAAAATTAACAGGTTAAATTAATTATGAATGATTCTTAGATGATACATTTTACACTGATGAAGAGATTGAAGAGTCTGAGGATCAAATGGTGGTCTCACTACTAAAACTTGTTGGTGTCCCACAAGACATTCGTTCCAGTATTTATGATGAGGCTCTTCATAACTTGAGTGCTCTTCAAGACATTTCAGAGGGGACGATTGAGGTCCTTGGATGTTTCCTTGATTGGGTAATTATTTTAACCTTTCGTTTGGGGATTTAAATATGGATTACCGACTCAAATGTAATGTATTTTTTCATGATTTTCCAGTGCCTGAATGGAGATTATGGCAAAGATGAACTTCGTAAAAAAGTTCGTGTATTTGCAAGTATTACCTCAGACGTTGATCCAGATCATGAGATTTGGAATAGGATTGAACGCGATGTTGTCATCTTTAGTGAGGCTGTTGGGGAAGCAATGAAGGAAGGATATGTACAAGGGAAAGTTCTTGCACGAAAATGCAGTGAAACGAGTATGACCTTTAAACCTTAACCTTGACTTTACTAACTCAGAATCCACCTTTATTTATCTAATTCCCATTTTCTTTGAAAATCCATTACAGTTATATCAAGGCTCTCAGAATTGAGCATCAAGAGCTCAGCCCTTGTCCTCAAAAAGTCTCAATCAAACTCCAGCCTAAGTAGTCAAAAGGACAAGGACAACAAGAAACTCCTGGATCAAAATGAGAATAAGATTGGGCTGGAGACAATTTCAGAGGAGGGACCATCACGACCTCAAACTCAAGACCCGTCATCAAAGGATAAGGAGACCAATATCAATGTCCCACCTCCTCAACCTAAACCAGGACCAAGTCATTCCAAAAGGGGTCAAACTCCAAGTCCTCTTCGTCGTCCTGTAGGAATTGACCTGGGCTCATCCAAGAGTGGTTCCACGAGTCATAATGCTAAACATGGAATAAGGGCAAGGGCCCGAAGTCGTTCCCCTGTCCCAACCATCCCACGGATCTCAACACTGGATCGACAATCTAAATTCCATGTAATACTTTATTTATAAAGCCTTTTGAGTTCCAAGGTCATTTAAATTGAACATTCATTTTAACCGTTTACAGACACCAAAGAAAACTCTCAAAAAGGAGTCCCCAAATCCATCCAAGAAGGATAGTAAGACATCCTCCTCCAGGTAAGAAATTACATTTTAGATTTTGAATTACAACTTCGAAATTCTGAGATCTAAGATCATGTTGACCTCTACAGTGGAACTACAACTACAACGGAGCTCCTGGAGAATGTTACCCCACCAAATTATCCAGATTTTTCAGACGAGGACGATCTACTTCCCAAATCTGAGTCAAAGACGAAATCTGAAAGGTCACCAGGATCCCTTTTCAGTACTGGAGAAGAGATGCTTCATCATATTCGAAAGATGCAGAGTACTGACCTACACTCACCAGCAGCCCAAGATCGTGTTCATGAGGATCCTATGAGTATGCCAGTCATTAGCATTCCTGTAAGATCTAATTTCTTATAAAGATTTCAGAATTTGGATTTGGATCAGATCAGATCAAGATCAACCAACTAAACTTCAGAATTTTCTAAATTATAGAGTTCAAGGACCTCAGAATATTCTGGATTCAGTCTTGTAAACGTTCTTGCCTCAGCAGCCTCCGTAAGGAAAAATCATTTAAAATAGACAATTATTACAATAAGGATGTTTAAACAGAGTAATCTTAATTTGCATCTAAATTGTAGACTATTGTGAGTGGAGCTCAAAATGCTGCCAATTTCATCCCTGCATTATACGCCTCACCAATTGATGGACAAAGTCGAATTGAGTCAGCTGCCAGCTTTCATCAAGTAATTTCAAAAAAATATAAAAATTTAATTTGGAAAGCAAAAATGTTTGCAACTAATCTCCAAAATTATTTCAATAATATTTTCAGGCTGAGCCGGATCCACCCAATGAACTCCTTCCAAAACTTCAACGAGTCGCTGAGACTGCTGGGAACCTTTTCTTTGGAATCCCATTGGATGACCTCGTTGAGGAGGAATTAGCTCGAGCTTCAGCCACACGACAACCCACTCCTAAACAGGCCAGTGATCTGAGTGAGCTTGATGAGGGTCGAATCATGGAATTTTTCAATCGAACCAAATCCCGACCCAATACCCCACACATCAACAAGGAACATGACTTTATAAAATCCAAGGATCAACCCACCTCCTCAACATCCCCTGGAGCCACCAAAGGTCATGCTGAACAAGAAGACTCTTCTACTAAACCTATGACCCCAATAACAGCCGGAACATCCCGTTGTCCTGATGAAGAAATCTCACCTCAACAACCTCAACCTCAACTACGTTACCGTGCAAAATCCCCAGACTCAAATGATATCCTTGGACTCCTCAATGAAGTTTATCCAGCTTATCCCAATAAACATGAGTCCAACTCTGCCTCAACAACTCCACCCTACATTGTTGAATTGGCAAGTTCAGAGGTTCTATCAGATAAATCTGCTTTCTCATCCCTTCGTGGTTCTCGGTCTTCATCAGTCTCAAGTCTTGGAATAGACAATTCTGGAGATGAAATTCGAACAAGTTCCAATCATACAACGACTTCCTTTAAAGTCGCCATTCGACAACAGACAAAGACAGAGTCAAGGCTTCATCGTGACTTGTGTCAATTGGAACAAAATGTTCAAGACCTTCATTCTGAGGTCCTCTCAGGGGTTGGGAGTACTAATACTAAAGAGGATGTTGGGGTTGGGACCAAGGTCAATGTCAAGGTTGGGCCGGTGACTTCATCATACAGTTCCGTGAGTCTTTCAAGATCACCTCTGGCTCGAACCTCCCTCAGTCGAATTCCAGTTCGAAAGTCTATGATTCAACTGAATGTGACTCCCAGCAAGGTGAGTAATAATAATAACCCTCCTACTCCAGCACCCAAAGTTCAACAATCAGAGAGCCCTCCTGTAAACAACATGAGTCCTAAATTATCCTCAACTGAACTTCGGAGTCCACGGAGTCATACTCCATCATCATCATCATCAAATCGACCATCACCAAGGGCATCCTCAACCCCACGACGACCCTCAACCTCAATGGCTGATGGTTATGTGAGTCCATACTCACAAGCTCACATGAATCATTCTGGAAATTCATCTGGAGCTGGGACCCCTGTTCGTGTCCCATCCAGGACTGGACCCACAAAATCATCTTATCGTGAGATCCTTCAACAGAAAAAAGAATTTTTGACTGGTCATCAGGCTCCACATCCAACATTTAATCTTCCAATGCCATCTAAAGGGATGATGATTGGTCCTGGACCCTCAAAAGGTCATCGACAACCCACAATTATGGGTACTACACCATCACAACGAAGGACTCCACTCAAAGAAATTGGACTTGGACCTGCTTCTCCTACTGCTGGAGGCAAACCACAACATTTGACTCCACTTCGGGCTTTTGGACCTACTCATGGACATGGACCCAAGACCTCTCAAGGCTGAAAGAAGTAGATGATGAACTGAACTCATGGACAAAAATCCCACTGGATGATTCCCCCAAGCATACATGTTTCAAAATTTCTGATTTCCTTATCCCTCCCTCAGTCTCATCTCAATCTCAATTTATAATATAATTCTCCATTAAATACCAATAATTAACGCTACCAAATTATAATGAAGGAAGGTAAACATCAAGATTAAGAAGATGTGTTAGACTCTTTCGATTGGTATTTTGATAATAAAGGGGAGAAAAAATGTATCGAGTTTACTTGCGTATATACTTTATTAAAACCTTAAACTTAAACAAAATCAAAATCAACTAATTGCTCAAATCCAATTACTAACACTAACCCAATCAAGGTCAATTTTCTATTCATATTACATTACATATAGTAAATACGGAAATTTTAACTACTACAAATCTAACAAAACGAATCACTCTACACGCACTAGAATGCTATGTATAATATAGCTAGGCTACTCTATCAATAATTCAAAATAGTTTCAATAAATTGTCTAGGGTCAAACAAAGCAAAATAGTAGGTCAACGCCAAGGAGCATGACCTTTACCAATTTGCCAAAAGATCCATCTCATGAGCCATTTCATTACTTCCCCATCCTTTGAACTGACCATTCCTTCTGACAAAGTGGACAACGACGATTTTGTTGAACCCATTGAGACATACAACAATGATGAAAGGAATGATTACATTCTCCCCAAACGACCACACAGTCTGGTTGTTTCCCACTCGTCTGCTTATTTGCATCCCCCTGACATCTTAGACAAGCATCTGAACAAAGGGGATAAAAAAGACAAAGAGAATTAGTTAAAATCATTTGGCAAAAAACTATATGTATATGTTCATATTCATAAGCTTTTGTTTGGATTTAGACTTTGTGTGTGAATTGTAAAAGCGATTAGGCCTTGGTGATTCATACTTACAATATAAAAGTTGTCAGAAAAAAATGTGTTTATTCCAAAGTTATGGTTTCAGTAATTTTCCAATACATTTAATATTCTTGCCTTGTTTTTGTTTCCCCCTGAGAGATACATAATAATACAACCGCAAACTTTGATAGTTTGTAAATAATGATCATCGTCATACGATTGAGAGATCTCGATTATTGTGTTGATGTGAATGTGTTAATAATGTACATTACATTTCCTGCACCAACGTCGAATTCACAAAAATTGCAAAAATTGGACTTTACGGCATTACGGCTTTGGTTTATAAATATCTTTCAGTGCCCCAATTATTGGACTCTGAAGGTTACTTCATTCACAAGTAAAGTACTGGTCACAAATTTGCAAACTACTAATGCCAGTATATTAGTTAATATTGTTAGTAAACTTGTCCAATTCTTATCAGGTTGTAAAGGTTATTGCGAAACCTCGGTTTTCATACTTGACTTGGTCTTTTGAATGAAAATCAGGGCTTCGTAAATAATTATGCACGAAAAAACCGAATTTCTTTACTCATTGCAAAGATGCATCCAAATTGATTCTCATACAAAAGAGATAATTTATGCATACGATTTGGCAAATCACACTGTTCTCACCTCCATTCATTACTAATTTCTTGTAATGTCATAAGTATAAAGGAAAGCTTACGTGCTTCTTTACAGATGGAATTTTGACAGACAATACACTGGTACATATTTACATTGAGATCAACTTTTTTTTAAACCGAAGAAAAAATGACATATCTTTAATTAACACTTATTACGAATTAAAAGTACAATCCTCAGAATTATTGATATTGATAAATACTCCCCTCGACTCATAATAATCATTTAAAGTGAATCCTGGGATATCAATGTGCTCAATCATGTCCTAATTAAATTAAACTATTAGGCTATCCAAAGTTCACATGCCATTAAAAATAGATATAATTTAATTCCATTCACCATGATATATCAATATCAAATTGAAAGTGTTCAGGGAATTCCTGTAAGTATTTTTGCGAACAACATCAATAATATTAAGAATGAGTCAGTCAAGTCAGGCACAAAAATAGGGACAAATGGCAACTGGCATTAATTTTATAGGATCGTGCAAAAACCCAAAACTTGAAAATTTGAACTCTCTCATCTACAAATGGAAATATTTTAAAACATAATAAGAACAAGGTCTCGTGTCTCATTTATGCTTACGGATCAAAAACAATCTTTCCAAAATATTCCAAGAAAATAAGACCTTGACTCAAATTTGCTTTGGAAAAAAATTTCAACCTTGAAACCATTCTACTCCTTGAACCATGGTAAAATTGGACCTCGGCAATGACAACAAAAACATCCGGTCTCGTCTCCATCAAATCCCATATGAAATCATGCAAATCAAAATACTTTTGTGTCAGCGTGCCCCACAAGAAGAAAGACAAAGAGGAGTTCATGATCACACACAAGGACTGAAAATACTTTAAAGTTTCTACAAACAACCTCAATCTTCATATGAAATCTAAATGAGAATAATAAGATCATTTACCATTTTTGCAAACACACGATCACGATCCCAAAATGAGTAAACTTTAATAGATTTGTTTATGAAATCGAAAAATTACACGGAGGATATGAAAGCCTTTAATTTAAAGGTTACTGGAGGATTTTGCTCCTTCGAGACAAATTTCCATAAATAACATCCATTGAATAACTAAATGCCTTGTGGTTAGATTGATTTAGCCCAATTTAATCCCACTGTAAATCAGCAAATAACTTTGGTTTGGAACGTGCTCATTTATTAGGGAGAACAAGACCTTCCACAATAGGAAAGTATGGTTAAACAGCTTTCATTCTTTTATTTTGGCATTTTGGCAAAACTAATACTAGCTATAGGTTTTGTTTTTGCACGGGATAATTTTTTTCTGAGACGAGATTATATATAAAACTGAGAATAATGGATCCCGGAATCATTTGACTCCAGAATTTACTGAGAGTGAGGATACTATTATAAGAAGACGCAAATTTTCAGGAAGTGACCTTATTGTTCGCATCGTCTCTTCGAAAGACTATTAAACTCATCTTTAAATTGCAAGTTTTACTAGTTAAAAGGGTGGAGGTGTCCAATTTTCAAGGACAATCTTTTTTGCACATCATAAAGGTAAGTTGTATATTGGCATTTAAAACCATCATTATTCCAGAATTGGGGCAATGTGATAGGTACGTCTCGCCTCTATGTATAATGTAATTATCATAATCATCACACGCATCTGTACTTGTTAGATCGCATCACACTTTAACTTTTCATTGTCATTCTCACACAATAACAACACACTTAGACTCATGGAAAATTTTACACTCGGCCCAGTGCAAAAAATTGCAACAATTGAACCAGGAACCACAAACTCAGTCCATGGAAAATTTATTTACCATTTGTAAATAAAAACCAAAACACAGATGGTCATAGGTTTAAAGGTCAATTTCAAAAAAAAATATTGATGTTGGAGGATGAAATTACTACATAGAACTAGAATGAAATGAACCGGTGTCTCATAAAAATTCATAAATAATAAATTGTATTTGGGTCCTTAAAATTTTAAAGTTTGGAACCATCCAGAATATTCGCCCTTACCATCATGTTGCTAAATATTTTGCAAAACCATAAAATTGGAAATATTCCATTAGTTTGACATATTGTGTAATTGGGGTTGACCTTTGACCTTGGATGACCTTCGATAAACTTCACCTGCAAAGATCAATAACCCAACACAACACCTCCGTAGCCTAATACGAAGGACCACTTGGACCAAGGAGACCCTTTAGTTTG
>JAQIYE010000403.1:0-13151 GCA_034699765.1 Xenyllodes armatus
ATGCGCTGCTGATCAGATGGCAAATGGCCGCATTTTTTCATGGAAGTGCTCACAGACAACGGACAGACAGGGTCATCACATAAGACCATCGTTGATCGGTCTAAAAGGGAACGAAAGAGTCTCAGATTGAGTCACTCAGACTATTTGGCTCAAGATATGGACTAACATTGCATTTTCAAGAGTGACTGTATTATGCTTTTAAACTTTAAATAGGGGTTTAAATTGAGTCGAACTAGTTATTAGATGAGTCACAAAATCAGTGACTTTAACTTGAACTGGTCATTCAAATGAGAATCTGACGTTGGACCTGTTCAATTAAGTTTCCTGTTTTCCTTAGGTTATGCGTTATGCCATTGCATCGTATCATTTTTCCTTTTTTACCGGTGTCCAACCTGCCCCAGAGAACTGTGGTAAAATGCAAAATTACGAGGGCCCAAGCAACATTTTCAGGAGTATAAGTCACACTACAATTATAGCACTGGTGTTTTAAGTTTATGTTTCATATAACTTGCGAATTTGTAATTGCGAAAAAAGATATCAAACCAAATTCAAACTACCAGATCGCCAGAGACTCCCGTCAACACGCGCATCATAATATCGTTAAGACTTGTCTTCCGGGAGCACCCTCTTGATACATATGAACATTCAATGAAATATATCAACATCTCATTGTTGTTGGGCTGGTTATCTTAAAGTCATCTTAAATGACAATTTTAAAGTTGAAGGTTGGTAGTCCATTTAAGTTTGTGGAGTCACGCTTAGTTCGCCAATTTCGGCCTGGAAGACTACCACAATGAGTTCCTAATTTAGTTTACTTTGATTTTTATGATGCTATAATGGGTTAACAAGCATGAGCAGTGTAATTGCCTAGTCTTAGGGAACTGCTTAAATAAATTGAAATTAAATAAGACTCCTTGGAACTAAAGTAAGATATCCGGTACGTTGATGTCTTTCAAACGGATGGATTTAGAACACATGAACTCTTTTTCTAGATGATTCGTAGGAATTATTTTTGGCAATTCGTGGATATATCTATATATATACCCGTTCGGTATTACATAAGTGCACAATTCAAAACTAGAATCTCAACCAAATTAGAAAATAGAACAGTGAAATGCCCTAACAGCCCTATTTTCTTAATACTTTGACCTTGCAATTAGAAGACACTAAAATCTTTCGTACTAAACGATTTTGATTGAACTTTTGTAGAGTGCTCAAATTTGACAAATCGCAATTATACTAGAAATTTTAAAAATGGGTTTAGAAATTATTGGGAGTAATGAGCCAGGTTCCAGAGGTAGAGATGACATCCAGTCATTGATTTTGTACGACAAATATTTAATAAGTGGAGGAGATGATGGTTTCATTAGAGTAAGATACCCCAAATTTTCATTCCTTCAGTTATCCCAGTTTTTTCTGAATTTTCACAGTGTATTTAGCAATTAAAATTTTGTAAATTTTTAATTCCAGGTATGGACTCCTGACTTGACCCTCGTGAGTAAATTTGAGGCTCATGAAAAGTATCCCATTTATCACATAACATCCGATGAATCAAACAATAAGATTTTTACATGTTCATCTGACTCAAAAATTAATGAATGGTCCAGTAAGGATGGTGTTGGATGGAATAAGATTCGATCCTATGAAGGTCATAAAACTACCATTCGAAAGCTTTGTTATGAGTCGGGAATCCTTTATTCTGGAGATGAAGCTGGACAGGTCACTCATAATAACTCTTTAAACGTTTTTAAAATGAATATTTTTGGACATGTAACAAAATGAATCATAGTTATAGGTGAAAATTTGGAAGGACAACAACTTGCTTGGGACAAATGAGCTAATTGAAGAAGTTTGGGATATGTTCATAATTGGCCAACTTTTGGTTACTGGAAGGGACAAAGACATCTCAATAACAGAAATTACTCAAGGTAAATGATGCCATTTAGGCATGAGATGAGTATGGCATTTGCATATTAATATTTGTTGTTCTAAAAATTCGTTCTTCTATCCATAGAAGGAAAAAATCGATCCTGGCTCAAGGGTTCTCTCCCTGGACGGACTCCTCTCCATTGTATTTCAAAGGAAAAATTTTGTTTCTTGGACAAGAGTGGAACAACAATTGAGATTCATGAAAATACTCAAGGATTCCCATGTCTTGGAAAATTAACGGTAAATGGCCTTGGGATCATTGCTTAACTTTTCCAGAACAAAAAGATAATTTGGATTTTTGATTTTTTAAATAAATTTTAAAATGTGCTTTTGATTTTGAATAGGGTCATTCTATGATAGTGAATGCCATTTGTTCAGACAATAAGAATGTGCTTTATACTGGAGGTTGGGATAAACGGGTTATTGAATGGGATTTGAGCACCTTTACAAAAGTGTCAGAATTGACCCTGGACACATGTATTACTGCCTTGACTCTGGGCCCAAATGGAATCCTTTATGTGGCTCAAGAAGATGGACTAATTTTGGCTCTGGCTAAGGAAAGTTTTTTAAAAATTGTATGATTATTTCGAATCCCTTTACCTATTGTACATGCAAATGAAAACCTAACTTGATTAATTTGAAAAAAAAAATTGGGAAAATTTCATGGCAAAAAAAGTTTGTTATTTATAAAAAGATATCGTAATTTACTCGAAAAATTAAAGCCTAATTCTGAATCTAATAAAGAGCAATTACAAAGTCTCGTTCTATTTTCAGGAGAAGCACAAAAAATCGTCAACCTTTTATTCACCTCTCCATATTCAAGCCCACAATTATACATAAGTACCAATATATATATCATTATGTACCATGATAAACGAATGATGGTACTGAAAATACAGAATGGATTAGCTTGAATTATAAGCATCCTTAGTTAACTTATCTTTAGAAAAAATGACATACAAAACATTTGATTTGTATATAAGGTTAAGGTTGAGCAATTGATAACAACAAAGACTCAAGCCTTTCTAATTAATAATTAAAGGTGGGGAATTAATTGCAATTCCTCATGGAACTTTGCAAAGTTCAAGAAGGCGATGATGACGTTTAAGGACAAAACGTTTCAGTCAAATGGCCGAGCCTCCAGCTGACGAGTCTCCCCTTGGACATCAATAACCACAGGTCCTCCTGGTTCTTCGGTGTAGAGGTCAGCCTTATAAATCTCCTTGTCATAGATGAACTCCTTAATTCTGCACTTGAGCATCTTATTCATCACTTTGGCCCTCATGTCCATACAGAATTTGCCGGACCAGTCGTGATTACTGTATTGTTCAGCTGAAAAAAAAGGAAACAGAACAAAAAAAAAACAAATTATAAATTTTAAGAATGACAATCAATGTTATTAAACATATTCTCCAAGAATATTTTTTTAGGTAACAAATCTTAATGAAGAAATTAATCAAGAGTTCTTACGTGCAATTGTAAGTCGGTGAGCTTGAGCAGGAAGTTCACAGAGAGCATCAGGCATCAGTCTGGCATGCTCCACTGGACGGGTCTCGAATGTCCCATGGTCAATTAGCTCAAATATGGTCATCTGAGGCTTCCCAACTATCGTCTCTGTAGCCATGGCTCTGAAAGTTTACACAAAATACAAATCAATTAGTAACTTTCCAAGATTTATGACTTTCATTCCTGATAGTTAATGTCAAAGTTAGTTAAGTTTGATTAAAAATTCATGTGACACTTACCTAACCCATTGCCTTTTAATGTTGGAGTATAAGGCATAAACACGCCATTTGATGATCGCCACATCCTTGGGTGGTGGAGCTGGGTACCTCAGATGTGGAACATTAAAAATGTCCTTGAGTTGATCCTCAACTTCTTTGATATCGGGCTCAGAATTAGGGAGTCGAACCTGTACAAAAAGAGAAAAAAGAAATGCACATTCATAATTAGTCAAATGTTCTTTCTTTCTGGAAATGCAAGGTTTAGTTTTTGATCAAGGAAGAAATAATTTGTTAAATGATTTCATAAAGGACTTACCATAATCATTGCTGGACTCTTAAAGTTCAGGATGAACACTTCAATGAACCCATCGTCATCCCCGACCATGTCCTCTAGATTGCTCCTGGGAACATTATATAATGTCCTGTATATTGCTCGTCTGAAGTAATGGGTCCGATCCCTCATCAAGTTCCTGAAAAGGTTTTTAAAAAACAAACAAAATTCGACAATTAATGCATACATGTAAAATTGACGATTGAAAATCATCACAAAAACAATTACCTCAAAATGAGTTAAACACATTCGAACAAATGAAATTGCAGATAGTATTTTATAAGTTTAGTATTATTACTTACCTTAATTGTATCATGTTGAGTTGACTTCTAATTTGTTGGAGGTTTAATTTCTTGCAGTAATCTCCGACTTGCCTGCGGTTTTTTCAGACTAAGTAATTCTGAAAAAACCCTAAAGATTAAGAAAACTTCTTGAGAATAGTTTTCAAAGTCCTCGGGGTAAGAAGGACCTTGGGTAAATTGATTTGGGAGGCAATGAGGAGTAGGGGTCAATGTCCAGGTCAAAAATGTAAGGGTTTGGTTGGAGAGGTCAAAGGTTTAGGTCATGTCATAGGTCAAGATGAGCCCTTATTTTGATTCTCAAAGATTAAAAAAGGTCTTCAAAAAGTTCTTCAAAGAATTGGGGTAAAATTGAAAACTTTGATCAAATGACTTGGAGCAAAAAGAGTCAGGGTTCTCACCGTTGATGTCCTTAAATGTCCACGTCCAGGTCAGGAATCAAAGGGTTTTGTAGGGCAGTGCCAGAAACTCCAGATCAAGCGTCCATGACCTCTTGGATCCTCCAGAAAGGGCTGTTGAAAAGTCGTCCAGGAACTTGGTGTAAAGAGAAACTTGGAGAACTTGAGTGTAGAGAATCCAGGGATCCTGACTTTGTCGTCCTTCCAGCTCCACGTCCAGGTCAGCAATGAAAGGGTTTGTTCGAAAAGTTCTCTTCTTTTATACCCTTTTTTCTGGGTCATTTGGGGTCAGAAGTTCAAGAAAATGACCCGATGCCTTGTTTTATTTTTACTATCCAATGGTTAATATTTTTAGAACTGCTTTAGGCTCCGAGTCTGAAATCATGACCTTTGGTTGACGGTTTTAGCTCCCAGGCCCATTACAGGTCAAGTAGGTTAATTATAGCGTTTTATAACTACCAATTGAAATGAATGATTGATTCAAAAATTAATAGATATAAATAGCTGTTGGTGTTAGTTGGGACTATGTCTAAAAATACATTAGCAATAGACCTTAATTTCGTACATGAATTGTAGAAGTTTTTATTAGATTTGCTTTACAAACAATTGAAGTTTGTCATTTTTAAAAACATCGGTTTTTTTCTTTTTGATATGATTTGATGTAACATAAGCCTTTAAGACTAAATGAAAAGGTTCTGAGATCGTTTCGTAAATCGTAAGTCAAATTTGCTTGATAATCCTTTCTTTTTTTACTTTGCATTACAAGTAGACAGGCAGAGAAGCCTTTGTTGCCTGCCTCTGTCGAATTTGCGGCACATGAATGTGTATGTTCACTTTGGAAATTTGTTTAAAGAATCTTTTAATCATCCTTCATAATTTGTACTTTTCAAGAGTTTTAAAAATAGAAATGACCGAATTAAAGTTTTTTTTTATTTGTTATCTGAAATTATGGAAACGAATCAAGGTCAATCCATGAACTTAAAATAGAGGATGAGATTATATAATATTACTGCATGCATTATTCTATGATCTAGCCTGTCCAACATTTCTTCATATGAAATGTTAAGTTCACTTTTAAATATCCTCCGTGATGTACAAGAAACGTCAAACTTCCCAAGGACAATAGTTGGACATTTTGCCAAATATGCACCATGGTCTCCGGACATTTCTATGGGAAACTTTTGTCCGAGTTACATCTCGGACGGGACATTATATGTTCAGGGTATGTAGTCGAGTTGTGAAGGATTCATCTGCTGACGTGAGTTCTGTATTCTGTAGTGTAAATGTAATTTTCAAAAGTTTGATATAAGTAGCATTAACTTAAATATTTTCCATTGACCCTTGGGAATTGGGTTTAATTAGAAGGACATTCACTCAATACTCCCCCACGGTAGGTTGACTATGATGTCTAGTCTGTTAAGATTCTTTCTTTTACTTTGGGGTTACTCTAGAACCAGTGATGAAAAGAAAATACATTTTAATGTCCGGCCTACCAAGATCATATGGAGCACTTTACATAGTAATTTAATTGTGGGATAGATCTGGGCTGTTGACACCCTTGTCCGTTAGAGAAAGAATGAGCTTCCAGGATTTTTCGATTTTATTTAACTTACTACAAACGGCCTCCAAAATATTTGTCTGTTCTAAATTAGACTATTTCATATTCACCCCGTACATGTGGTCAAAATTAAAAAAATAACTGAAAGTCTACCCAACTAATTGCACAACGGCTGGTCTGACTCGAAAAATGATACCCCCGAAAGTATTTTTAAAGGGCTGCTAAGAAACTTCTAAATTAAAACTTCTTTAAACTAATCTTAAGAGCTTATCATAGGCGAATGACTAACTTATGGCCACTGGAATATTAACTATTGGCCATCACGTTGAGGCCTAACTTATGGCCTTAAAATAAACAAAAAACTTGCCCCTTGTGGGGCAAGCTGAAGACCGATCAACATGGAGCCGTTTTGTTGGTCTTATGGCAACCTTAAACTGTCTTTTTTCGGATTAGACAACCATCAAATGTCTTTTTATTGGCATTTGCAGACCATTAACTGGCCTTGTATTGGCTTTTGGGCAACTGCAAATTAGACAATAGACAGTTTGACCATATGTCCAAAAGTCTATTATTTCAATAAGTCTATAAGCGTTTAAAAATTCCACAGAAATGACTAAATTGCTTCCTATCCTGAATAAATTTTCGTAGACTTGGAAGCACCTAAACAAATTCCACACAAATGGTCAAACTGCTTCTCAGCCTAGATAAATTCTATTAAACTTGGAAGCACCTAAACAAATTCCACACAAATCATCAAACTGCTTCACAGCATAGACAAATTTTTAAAACTTGGAAGCACCTAATCAAATTCCACAGAAATCATCAAACTGCTTCTCAGTCTAGACACATTTTATTAAACTTGGAAGCACCTAATCAAATTCCACAGAAATCGTCAAACTGCTTCTCAGCCTAGATACATTTTATTAAACTTGGAAGCACCTAATCAAATTCCACAGAAATCGTCAAACTGCTTCTCAGCCTAGATAACTTTTTATTAAACTTGGAAGCCACCAAGCAAATTCAACAAAAATCATCCAACTGCTTCACAACCAAGTCAAGTTTTATCATAATTTTGTTGGTATCAAAACCAGCGGGTGTTTCTCATCTCAAAATATCCCTTGCTTCCACATGAAGCAAAATGCGACAGACAGCACCATCACATAAGACCTCCGATGATCGGTCTAAAAAATCCATTCATCATACTTCACCTCCATAGACAATTTTATTTCCAAAGTACAAATCTGAGGTAGGTATAAATAAAATACCTAACGGTTTAATTCATTTTTCTTATAATTAGATCACAAGATACACCATTAATTAACCAACAGAAATCTACATGAGAACAAAGTTTATAGGGACTCAATACCCTTTCCTTAACATGAATGTTAATAAACATTTGTAATCAATTCTGATGTTTTCGACTCAAATTATAAATATGAGAAGCTGTAGTGTATTAATAGCTACGTATTTTTTACATTTAGATCTAATTTAATGTTGAACAAATGTAATATTTTGAACTGATTTAAAGGGAAGAAGAGGAGGTTAACTTTAATTAAAGGATTTGGCTGAAATAAGCAACTGGTAGCACCCCATGCCTCATGTGCCCCTATTTTTTAGGGGAACCTTGAAACAATATATTTTAGAAAATATAAAAATAACTCAATTTCATGCAAGCACTAATAAATAAATAACTAATTTGTACCTGTAAAACGAACAATTCATTGATTAAAGAGGGAATTAAGAAACGAAGTATTGCTAGTTAAATAACAGAAGTGGTTAACTGTTTGCTACAAAGCAAAACGACGTGCCTTTAAGGGAGTGAGTTCCTAGAAACAATTGACGATAGGAATCTACAGGACTATCACTATTAACTACTACAAACAAATCGGATTGAATCAGCCTGAATTTAAATTGCCGAAATCAATTCACATCAAGCTGGCCAAGGAAATGAGCCTCATAATGATTAATGACCAAGTGAACTCAATTCCGATTCAAATAGAATAAAGCCGAATTCGTTTAAACTAAACTAAATTAACCTCAACGTTTTGGATCGTTTAGCTTTCTTTAAATACAGTAGAACAAATTTTTAGGCGATTTCCAAATTTCATTGGGACGATCAATTCAAATTCATTATCACATGTATAAATATTATCCTAGTCAACTGGACTGAATGAGATCTTCACTGGACAGAAATTAATTAAGTGAAGAAAAGGTTTAAGAAAAAGTTCTCAGAGTAATGAAAGAAACTAATTGTTAAGTTGGACTAAACAAGAATTAGTCAAGAGTCAAACGGCTATTTAAACAGATTGAAGGTATTAATGTACAGAGTACGAGTACAAGTCTTGAAATACTCTTTTAAACCTTCATTTTCGCCGTGTGAAAGAAACGCTGGAACTAAAGTTAGCATTCGGATTAGAATCGGAGGCATCCATGCGTGTACCACGAACATTAATGTTCTACTTTACATTGATAATGAAGCTTTAACGGTGAGTCTTGAAAACGCCATTTTGTGACGTAAACAAATTTCAACGTGTGGTCCTTCCCAACCAATTGTTCGTTGCACAACAACTCGACCTGAAATTAAAGAGGATGAAAGATTATGTAGGACATGACCTTTTTTTTCAAAAGACACAGGTTTTAACAAAAAAATGAGCTAAAATAGATAAGATCGTTTTACCTCCTTGTATCGATCAAACGAGTTGAGGGCTTTCAGTGCGATGTACTTTTTGATATGAGTAATGGTCGCCAAAGCCGAACAACGCAAAAACTTCCGCTTTAAAGGTTTAATGGATCCATTTTTAGCTTCCAGGCAGATGTTAACCTATTTCCAAGTAGAAATTCAATATAACTTATGTCTCCCATCTTTGGATAAGTGATGCCTAAAATGAGGACATGTTTTTATTCTTAATTAAAACTCTGACCAACCTGCTCATCGAGCCTATAATAATCAGAGACTTCTGGCTTCTTCTCTGTGGTTGCAGCAGTTTCGATTTCCGTTGGATTGACGGGAACATCCTTGGGACAAACTAGGGATCTAGACCGATAGAACTCCCGTTCTCTGTTCAGTTCATCTAAAAACACGAATCAAAATAAATATATGTTAAATAAACTAGACAATATGTTACCATCAAAACTTTTAATCCCCATATCAAATCTCAAATGTCATTTAAAAGATTCATATAATTTGCTTAACCCATTTGCATCAAGGTCCTTTTCAGCGCTGTACCCAAACACAAGCTATTATTTTTCTTGTTTAAATCCTTTAAAATAGCTATGAAATTTTATTTAGCTTTAAGAGGACATGTACTGGTTAAAACACCAGAGGCTCAACTGATCAAACCCGGGTGGAATTACTATCTTATTAAAATCTTAGTACGTGGAGAGAACTTTCATCTGAACTTTTTGTCCTCTCACATTTTACAGTTTCTATAAGATTTTCTCTTTCCACATTGTTCTCCAAACCTCATTAGAAATTTACATGAGAAGTTAAAGTTCCAGATTTGGAATCTATAGATATAGTTTGTGAATATTTCATTGATGAGTCATCAATTTATCTGTAAAGCAAATCTGGATTCATTTTTAAGCAACCATGCTCCTAATTTTTGACACTCATCAAAAACTCATTTTTGTAGAGGAAATGAAGATGCAAGAATGTGTGAAGGATTTTGGTTTAACGTTAGTAAATTATATATAATTATATCTGGAGGGTTTCTAGATCCGGATATCGAAATGATAAAAATTTAAGAGACACAGGGGTTACCTTGAGATCGCTTATCCTTACACCTGTCCCATATAAGGCCAGAAGTTGAAATTTTAAAACATAGAAGGAGGTGGGCAATATGAAATTATTGATAAAGTAATATAATGATTGTACAGTTTGATGGAACATCATGACAAATTAGATTCGTTGAAATTCTTACGATACGCCTCGTACAGTTAGTAACTTCACAAACGATAGGATTATTACACAGGCAGAGTTATTTTTCTAGATATGAAAAATCGCTTTATTAGTGGATGTAAAAGTTATGAATGAATGAAGCCCTCAGACACAGGGGTGTGTGATAAAGGAATCCTTGACATTCCTGCAAGGCGTCCCCTTGGACAAAAATAACCGTATGAAAAATTGTTCTGTAACATTAGGTTGGCTCTTATGCCCTGTCCTGTAAAGGACCTGGGCGAAACATTTATTTTTTTGTGTCCTCGAAAATTCCTAGAACAAGATTTGCATGTTAGCATGACCGATGCCGATATATTATTTTACCCCTGGAATTCTTTGGAGACATTTTTTCACGAGGTCATTTTTTCTAGAAGACGGGACCAGAAGAAGTAAAAGCACGGCCCTAACCAACCCAGCTATGACACAATAAACTTAAAGCCATTTTTATGCCATTGGATTCAGAAAACCTTCGGTATGTTAACTGTTGAAGAGTATGCCTTTTCAGATTACAACATTGGCCTGGACGACCACAACCCTTTGCTCTTCTATGATCAGCCATGCTCCTGAGTGTGACCGATCAAGATGTCCCCAACGGGACATCTCTAGGATAAAATATTTCCGTTATCTTTCGATGAAAAACATGTCGCCTTGGACATATTGTATCAAACTGATACGATGTCCTTGCTGAAAAAGATATTACGGACAGCATACAAAATTCTGGTGTTAAGAAGAAAGATTTTTACTGTGTCGTAAGGACATATCATCCAGGAATTGCTCCTTGCTTCTTTCTGATTAGGGTCATATATTACTGATCGAATCAATTATTATGGTATGCGAAGCATTCACCATTATGCATTTGTCTTTTCTTGAAAGCAAAAAACGCCTGAACCCAATCCATGTCTCTGTCAGAAAGCACGATAACATTTTAACGCTTTTGATTTCGGAACCGAAACTTGCAGGACACATTCGTACTAGGAATAGAAAGTTTGAGTTTGCGGATCAGCATTCTGGCATTTACGGTTCGCGTTTTATTGCGAAATTTTGCTCAATAATAATCATCATCGCCATATACTTATTTATTTTGAAAGGGCTATCGAAAAATATTTACGAATTGACATTAAATGGGGTTTTGCTAAATGTACTCTTATGAGGACCATTTCCCGGAGCGTTTTCGATACTCCTGAGTTTTTTGTGGTCTGGAGATGGAGAGCGTAAACTTGGGACTTTTAATATATTTAAAAAAAAGTAACTTAATAGAACCTTACTTTCGGCCAGGTTAGGAACCAACTTGTAAACAATGTCTTGCATGGTCCGATCAAAACTAATATACTGTAACGGATGTGATTGATGAATGATTATTTCGCATTCCGGACATGTGTTGTTCTCTTCAAGATGTTTCACGAGACAACTCTTACAGACTGAAATCCCAAAAAACATAATAATATTACATTAGTTTAATCATCAGGGGCCCTTCAATAATTACTTTGATGTGGTAATTTTAGTAAGGATTTACATGTATGAAGACATTCGGTGACAGTTGTGGCATCAATAAAATAGCCCTTACAGATTTTACATGTGATGTATGGATTTAGCGTTTTCAGTTTGATTTGCCTTTCCATACTTTATTGTCCCACAGTTCACAAAATTGTAGTAAAATGAAGGCAAATCACTTGTACCAACTTTACTCCTTTGAATTCAATGTTTATAGTTATACCCTTCACTTGAGCAAATGTCCTGGATTAAGGCTAGATTAGCTTCTGGGCGAACTTGACTTGAGATAGATTCACAATCACATGAATCCTAATTATGTTGACCCCATTAAGTGTTTAAGGGCAAAGGGCTCATCCTTCTATCCCCATCTCCAGCCATGGGATGTACGGGTCATCGGCCGGCAGTGTCCTTCCACGTACTTTACATTGTAAATTGTTCGTAATCTCGAGGAATTGTAATGTAACGTCATGTAATTGTGATCCAGTACTCTTGGGAAGGTCGTTGACTTTTTTAGATTGATGGTTTTAAGTATACGTCAAAGTAAATCCTTATCCAGATCTCTCATTTTTAAGGAATTAGTGCAGATTTTACTCAAAAAAACGTCGACTTAGCCAGCTCAAGTCATCTCATAAATCTTCATGAAGGAAGTTGTCAAAATGGTCTAGGTGGATATTTATTTGTTTTTAAATGAACTCCTTCATGAATTTTCTAATTTGCTTGTTCACCTAATCCTACCAATAATAATTAAACAATTATTAGCCGTATGTTTCTTCTCGTAGTCAAAGTCAGAAAGAGGGTGCAGAAGTTGGATGCAAGGAAGTCCACCCACAGCACAGTCAAAAGTACAAGGGGAAGGCTATGAAAGATGAATCCCGTTGATGTGATATATCGTCAATATTTTGAAGCAAACTCGGCAAATACCCTCTTATTTCATAATATACCAAAATATGCTTTGCTTTGGTTGGGGCAATTGATCGTTCAATAGAATGCAATTCAAACTCACCGATTGTCTTTCCCCATTGTGTTTTATCTAATCTATCCTCTCATTCA
Source organism: Xenyllodes armatus (assembly GCA_034699765.1). Classification (NCBI taxonomy): domain Eukaryota; kingdom Metazoa; phylum Arthropoda; class Collembola; order Poduromorpha; family Odontellidae; genus Xenyllodes; species Xenyllodes armatus. The sequence continues at coordinate 12,718 of JAQIYE010000403.1, forward strand.
TTGGACTCCAATAGCGTTGGGGTTACTTGTGACTTGCATTTAATAAAAGGCGACTGCAACTGAACCGGTGGAATTAAATTAATACCCTTGGCGTCCTTTGTTATATTTGTATCAGCTCGGCAGTAGCCATAAATTATGGTCGTTTAAAAAAATAACAAAGTATTAAAATTTTCCTAATGGCCCTAGTCCATTTGAAAATTTTTGGAAATGGCGAGGGCACAGGTTAAAGGACTCACGAAATCAAAGTCTCAAGATGAATTCGGAAGTATGCGTATGCCCGTAAAATAAAATATGTTTGGAAAGCTCGTCAATAAAATGAGGATATTGATAAATATCTTACAATAATGATAAATTGTTGGACCCAATGATTTTTGACTTCATTCGTATGCTCAAGTATCATTACTATCAAATATAGAATGACGGCTTATAGTTAT
>JAQIYE010000404.1:0-13142 GCA_034699765.1 Xenyllodes armatus
GGACAAAGAGCTTAAGGGACCCCAAGAATCCTTACATCCTCGACTCTGGAAACTTTTCACTCGTGGGATTCTGGCCAATCCCTCCTTCCAGCTTGCCTTTCCAAAGGAACAGGAACAAAAGTCGAAACTGGAACAGTTACTTGGTCAGGAATTCTACTTGGTGAGTTGATCATTCATCAAAGACTAAAAAATACATTATATTATTGACTTATTCATTGATCATTCATAATGGAATGACTATAATAATAGCTAATTTTACGGTATTCATTTGTCAAAATCCCTTATTTTCCAGCTCCGAGTCAAAAGAAACTACTCGTCTGCTTATCGAGAAGAAAACGTCTGGATGGACCCAAGTTTCCTTTACAGCAAATTATCTGACTCTGCTGCCATAATGATCTCAGTGGTGCTCCTGGAAATGGAAGTGGAGATTGAGCCAAGGCCAAGATCTGCGAACCAGGTCAAGGTCAATTCAGATGACTTGCACCAGGGCAGGATTAGCCGTATTTGTGCTGTTTCTGGATTGGCAGATGTTCTGGCTGTGTCCATTGAGTTGGGGGATGTCCTTCTTATTTCTGGAGAGGGGCTTAGCGGAAAAGTGTGTTTAGATGTCCTTAAACTCAACGAACCGTCTCAATCAAACCCTTTCGTCAACATAATTCGGTTCAGCAGGAAGGTAAATTGATCAAATTCTGGAATCTTATTTCTCACAACTATTGATTATGTATCATTTGAGTTTTGGGCATTAATTTTATTCGAAGATTCCGGACTTGGGCATGACTCTCCTCGAGCGGATTTCACCTGTACATTCGACACAAACCTATAAATTCGAGTACAGGCTCCTACATCCGGAAGGATCCTTTGAACTAGTAACCCACAGTGAATTTGAAGTGGAGATGTCCACTGGTCTTGGGGTCAGAGTTGACAAAACAAGGTAATGTGCATATGTACAGCAAATGTGCAATAATTTGAGTATTCTTTAAAGTAACACAACCTTAACTGTTTAAAATTCACTTTTAGCGAGAGCGGGACTGGATTTCCTATGCCCGTATCGAGGACTGTCAAAATTAGGAAGGTGATTCGTATTTTGGAAGAACGAATGTTTGAAAAAATGCCCAAAAAGGTCAGTTCAATCAATTATGAAGGAAGAAGGGGCAGATTTCCAATTGTGCCAATGGAAAGGTCAGAAGAACGTGATCCAAATTCACCCTCATCCATGTCCATCCTCTCAATAATTGGGTTTAACTTCAGCGTTTTGGTTGTGTCAATGGCAGTTATATTTATTTTGGCGCATTGTCACATTTTGTAGGGTTCAATAAACATAAGAGTTGGTTATAGTAGTTGAGTGCTAAAAAGGAGTATCAAATTAAAATTGTTACATTTAAAAATTTGCCAATTTCCCATTGTAGGATTGAAAAATAGACAGATTTCTCAAATTCGAGACGCACATTTATTTGCAATAATTTTCAAAAATAAACATGCAAAATGTAATTTATTAAGGTCATTCAAAAATATCAATCATGTAAGGCCATAATCTCAAAATTGACCCTGGGCCCATTTCGGCATTTTTAGTTAAGGAATGGGTACGGGTACTTTTTCTGCTGCCAAGCCTGATGTTTCGCAGCTAAAATCAATCGAATGCTCTCTAAAACCTTAACGTGCGCAGCATGGACCTTAGCCAATTTCCTACGATAAATCCCATACTCTACTAAAAGGGTCACAACTGCCACAATGAAACCGAGCAAAAGTAAATAAAAGGAGCCTTGCATGTCCTGAATATTGACTGTCCGATTTGAGATTGAGCTTCGAGTTGCAACGTCTGAGCATTGGTCCGTTTGAGGCCAGTACTTGGACTTCCATTTACTAACTAGACCTGTTTCCAGCATGTGAGAGATTCTGGATGTGGGCATAGAAAGTACTTAATTTTTTGTATTTTTAAAATTTTTAATTGTAATCACTCACTCTTGGTTAAACAAGTGGAGGTAGGGACTGTCCTTTGGCACGATGAATGCAATCTCTTCTTCGAAAAACTCCTCAAGCCCTGAGAATAAGTTAGGGGAAATATTTTTGGAAAATTTTTTTGGAACACAATTTCTGAAAAATTGTAAACTTTTACCCAAAGCAAATTCACAGCGTCCAGTTGCAATTCTTCGATCCTTCATCACTGTCAATAGTGCCGTTTTCCAATCAATGTAGGCATGATCCCCATTAGCAATTCTCTCAAGGACCGTGTTATTAAAAAATTCATGTTTTTCTGCATTTTGGGATATTGTTTTGTAGACTGGATTTGTGGATTCCTATGATTAAAGGAGTTTTTTCTCAAAATGGACTCATTAAATATTAGGCTTTCGATCATTATGATAAGATCATTTACAATAAACTTCAACTCAATCTGACTATTCGCAAGGAGACCCCACGAGCCCACCCCTCTGTAGTTTATGAGGTCATCGAGCGTGTTCACTGGATTTTCTATCCTGGGAAATGTTAGAAAGGCTACAAGGTTTCCAGAATAGGTCGTGACCACAACAAGGACGAAAAGCCACCAGAAACCAACCAGGACCCGTCCACTTATGGACTCAGGCAAATGAGTTCCACCTTAAATATTTATGTCCTATAATTTCGTTTCTAAACAATTTCTTAAATGATTTGATTGGGAGTATTTTTTTCAAACCCTGTTGCAGGAGTGCCCCGTACAAATACCAGTAACAATTTTGAAGCTTAAAAAGTCCACGGTTGTTCCTCTTCCTATAGAACTTGTAGTAGTAACTGCTTCGATGGACCACGTAGAGGATCGGAGAAATCGCAATAAGGGTCGTGATGATGCATACCCAGACCTTTGTTTAAAAATGCAGTTGTGCTTTTCTCAATTTCAAAAGAAATAATAATACAATTTATCCCAGATACCTCTGATCTGAAAGGTTGAGTAAATAGTAGGATCCTTGGGAGTTCCACGGGGCGATTGACCAAAAACGTGTACTTTTCATGGAAAATTGTCCGTGTGAAATTTACTAATTTGCTCCGAGATACCGTTTTTATGAAGGCTGCAGCTCCAAGGACAACCTAATTAGTTTTGGATAGTAAAGAAGATTTTAAGTTTTAAATTTCATTAGATTTGTTTTGCTTGTTATTTGCTGATTCCTTGCCCCATCGCAGACAGCCAACAACTACGACAGTTCGACTTTTCGTCTCGCTTTTGTAACAATATATACCTTTTTGTCTATGACGGCCTGAATCATCTCATCCCAAGCTGAATCTCCAAACAATTGTCCTCCTGCAGGACTCAGTACATTATAGGAGAAATTGAGAGCATTTGCACAATGATTCAAAATTTCAAAGGTCAATCCGCTGTACTGTTCTTGTGATGAGCCGTTGACTGTAGCCGTCTCAAAAATTTGCCATGGTGGGAACTAACAATAAGTATGGAATACAAAACATGTTTAGGTCACTTTTAAAATCAATGGGTCACTGGCTCAATGTCCTATACTACTCACATGCATTGACTCCACATCAATCCTTCGACCCCTCAGACCACCCATAAGATGGGGAAATAGGGCATCAGTCAACCTAAGCCCAACCACAGCATTCCAAGTCCCAACTTCAAAAATACGTTTTCCATACTGTCCGTGTTCAGCAGCTTGAAGCCTCCATGATGTTGAACTTTTATCGCATGTCTCCATGACCCGGTAGTGGAGTTGGGACTAAAAAAATAACTTATGAACATGGTCTACCCCAAGGTGTTTCCAGGTTTGTTTGTTTACTAGGACGCCCCGAGTAAACAACAAACCTGGATACACCTTGGTCTACCCAAAAGTTTAATTCTGCCTTCACAACTCACGTAAACTTGGTTGATTATGTTGATGATCCTGTCTAGTCGACTTGGCTTGATAATGTCCCACTCCTCATCTGAGACTTGGAGGTAGTAACTAAATTCAATCTCCGTAATGTTCTCAATACTGGCTGTTAGAAGGTTTATGACTGTCTCTATCCGACAAATAAGAGCTTCCTGGAAGAAAGGGTCAAGGGTTAAATCCTCAATGAGTTCAAATGACAATGACAGTTTATTTCCCTTGGTGTTGTACCGTTGGGTCCCCAATCAAAAAGGACTGGTTGGTAATGAGAGCCATGTTTAGACCATCAGTGAAGATTTTAGATGGGAGATTTGGCCAAAGCCGTTCCACTTCCTCCGAGGAGTCAGAGGTCATGAGGAGCCATTGCTTGTTGTAGGTTAGGGCATTTCTTGCCTTTGCCTTCAAATGTTAAATACGTTTAAGGTTATATAGTTGTGGCCGGTTGAGACTTTCATGGGCATTGTGATGATCTTACCGCTTCCAAAAATTTCCCAATGTTTTTACTATTGGAATACACAATAATATTTGCATCCCCTTCGTATAAGGAGAGGACCTCGTAAAATTGTTGCATGCTTCATTCATTAAAAAAAATATTACAACTTTGTTAAAGGTTGGCATTTACTAGAGCTCTAATAATAATCAAGTGCGCCTTACAACAATCTACTTGAAGTACTTCCATCCACAGAAAAAATTGAGAGACCAATCCCACCTTGTCCCTCAACTGTAGGAGCAACTGGATCTGAAAGTCCATTTAAAATGGCTTGAAGAGTATTCTCAGTCACTGTTGTGTCAAATATGAGAACCGCACTTTCCCAATTTGGGAGAACCCCTTGTTGTCTAATGTCCACCAACAACTGACTGATACTGTCCTCAATACGGAACCATGTTAGGGGCCAAGTAATACTTGTGGACTGATCCAGTCTCTTACATCCGGGATCTTTAAAATTTCATTAATATTAAGAACAATCATAGGTCAATGTCGTCCTCCAAATCCTATAAGTTCAACCAACCTGTCACAGCAACATGTCCAGTGGTCCCAAACCTATCAGTCAAGTCTGTATTTAATGAGTGAGCCTCGTCACAATCCGTAAAGGAAAACAGAAAATTGATGTCTGGTAAGGTCTCAAAATCATCCGCGGAACTAAAGGTCACCACAGTGATATTTGTAATCTGGGATAGGTCATTGAGTTCCTCCTCTGGTCCCACTTCATTTGACCTCTTAACAATTGACTTAATGAGCTCAAGGACTTGGGCCTCGAGGTTGCTTGCCTGTGGGATTGAGGTTGAGCCCGGTGAGATCACCACACCTGTCAAATGAGATAATTAAAATTGTCGGTGAAAGTTTGTAGAGCACTCCAGCAACTTCTTCATGGTCACTTGCATTGATGTATGCTTACCTAGTGTAACTTGCTTATAGAGAAATTCCAGTTGAGCCCTTGAGCCAGTTATTATGACCGTTAGAATTATAAAATAGTAATTGCTGGTTATTTGGGGTAATGTGATCATATTTTGTTTTGTGATTTCAACAACACCAGCTACATTATATGTTTCTCTACACTTCTAACTCTTCTCCTGTCTACCTGTCTAAATTTCAGGGTTGTGTGACCATTATGTTAGAATTAGAAAGTCAAAGTTTTATATTTTGGGTCTGTAATTGAATTTAGTTGGGAAAAAAGTTTGAAAGTTTTAATAATATTTGTTACTCCAAGGTTGAATGTCATCCGATATCCGATCCGTTTTAAGGTTTCGTAATGTCCGTGTCCGTCTGTCTACTATTAGTGAAATGTAAAATGTTTATATATGTGACGATCTTATCCATGACATTTGAACCAAGAATGCAATTTGAACTTTTCGACCAGCTGAAACATATGTGACCCAACTTATTAAACGGAGGACCTTTTTGGAGCATCGAATCGTGGCATTCGAAATTATTTAGCTTTACTTTCTCCACATTTGACCACTTTCACGTACAGTCCCATTGTAATGTGTGATAATTCGTAGTGCTTGTTGTGTCATCAACCACTTTTGCACTGATTTCTTGTAGATGTGAAATGTAAGGCAAAGTTACCTCAACGCATGGGTTAGTTCATGCAACTTTAATTAGTTTCCAATTTCAATGATTTTTTGATATATGTATTTTGATTGCCCTTGCGTTTGCTTTCTCTATCATTCACCCGTTCCATGGGAAATCCAATGAATCTTTAATAGAATCGTGATTGGGATCTCCATCAGACGCAAGGCTAACATTTTTTCAATTTGTTAAACTACTTTTTGGGAGATTTTACTTTTGCAGGAGATATTAGATATGACGTGTTACGGTAAAAAATGTATCCAAAATATATTAGTGTATAGCAGGAACATTTTATGTTAGAAAATAAAATTAAGTCTGAGCAATCTTTTGAATTTTCGACGTCCATAATACTTTATTTCACAAACGACCTTTGTCCAAGTTTTGAAGAATTATTATTATTCCGACAACATTTCTTAAAATCCCCAAACCAAATCCTGACATCATCAACATTGTCCTTGAATTAATCACAGAAATTTCACTCAATCCTATCTCCCGCACAAGAATCATTGACCTTGGCTGACCTTGAACTCACGACGGAGGCTCTCCGGAGACTCACCCTTTGTCTCAAAGACTCGACCACAGCATTACTACTAACCACAATTTCCTTAATTGTGTCAATGGCCTTGAGCCTCTTGTGTCGATCCACACAAAATTCAACAGAGAGCACAAAGAGGGCAATCATAAGACCAAAAAAGAGGAGATAAAAACAACCTTGCATATCCTTGATGTCCACTGTTCTGTTAAGTACAGCTGCGGCAAGGCCTGAAGAACTACATCTGTCCTTTTGAGGCCAATACTTGGCCTTCCACTTTCGAACTAGACCACTTTCCAGCATTACTATGATTCTGTAAATGCAAATTATCATCTTTGTAATGTCTGCGAGATCTAAATTGGTCTACATCAGAGAAAATCCTATTAAATACTTGTTGCTGTAAACTAACTCTTTATTGAAAAGCTGCAAGTAAGGACTGTCCCTTGGTACAACTAACGCGATTTCCTCGTCAAAAAAATCCTGGGTTCCTGTTTGGACAAATTAATGAAATAACAAACAACTTAGCCTTGCAATTGTTAATCACTTTTTCAAAGTCCCAACTCACCCATTACAAATTCACACCTCCCAGAACGTATTAATTCTTCCTGAATCGCTGTCAACAGCCCAATTTTCCAATCAATAAAAGCATGGTTCCCGTAACGGACTCTGTCCAAAACAATTCGATTCAGGGTTTGGTGTTTCTCAGCTTTTTGGTAGAGTTCTTGTAGTTTTGGATTCCTTGAGGCCTTGAAAAGTCAAAATTTGTATAGAAGCAAATTAAAATCAAATGTAGAAACTCCACAATAATATACCTTGAGGTAAGCCTCGATGTTACTCTCCGCCATGATCCCCCACGAGGAAACCCCTTGGTAATTAAGAAGGTCATCCATTGTGTTGACTGGACTCTCAATTTTAGGGATGGTTAGGAATGCGACAAGGCTCCCGGAATAAGTCAGGACAATCACCAGGACAAACAGCCACCAGAATCCAATGACTATTCTACCGCTAATTGCCCGAGGAAGATGCTGACCGCCTTAATGTAAGCATAGGAATTTATATCTCAAATGACAATCAAGATTTTTGACTTAATACTCTATTAGTTAATATTTGTGAGTACCTTGATTGAGCAAACACCCATAAAGGTACCAGAAGCAGTTTTTTAACTTGAAGAGTCCATAAAGGGTCTTTATGTTGTAGTATGTGTAGAAATAGCTGTGATTGTTAATGGCATGAAGCGATGGGGCCACGCATATGACCGCGACAGCAATGCAAGCCCAGACCTTGTATTCAGAAATGAAAAACGTTTTGATCAATAAAAAATATTCTTTGGTGCCTTCTAGGTGGACAACACCGAGTACCTCGATTCTAAACGGCTCAGCGAATAGCAACACCCTGGAGAGCTGGGATGGGCGATTGACCTTGAGGTGTCATAAACATGTATTAGTATTTACAAATAAATAAGAGTACTTTTTGGGATCGCATAATCTGTACTAACCAGGAAGGTATAACTCTCTCTTTCAATGACCATTGTAAAGTTCACGACTCTGGAGCGGTCCACGGTGACACTAAAGGCAGCAGCACCTAAAATCACCTCGTTCTTTTTTACCATACCTGTGAGTCCATTCCATGATCCGTCACTCTGAGGGAACCCAAATCCTCCAGAGTCCTGGAGAAATTTTAGGACAATGCACTGCATTTATGAAATTAATGTCGAATGCTTAGTGTCTATTAAATTAAGAATGAACAAACCTTAGGCTCCAAGACATTAAATGAAAAATTCAGCGTTTCTGACATGTGCCCTATGACCTGATGATATTTTGAGAACATGGAATGATTAGAAATACAGTAGCTTGAAAACAAGGTTAGATGACAGATGACAGAAGAACAATACCTCAAAAATAAGACCCTTATACATATTTTTGGTAGAGTCATTTGGATGGATCTCAAATATTTGCCACGGTGGTAACTGTGAAATTAGTGAAACTAATGATTGAGCTTTCTGTTTTGGTTGCATTGCATCAATCATCAAATTATAAAATTTATTGCATCTGAGCGCTTACGTGAATAGAGGCAATGTCAATTGTCCTTCCACGGAAACCTCCAGTTACATGAGGGAAGAGGTCGTCTAAGGGATTTAAAGTTTATGTTAATGCCGTTACATTTTATTTTGTAGACTGGGTAAACTGTTCATATATGCAAAGTGGGAAAAAATTTTTCGAGCAGCCGTTTACATAATAATACACTAGTTATATGATACAATTAATAATGTTCTAGCACATGCCTGTCATTCTCAATCCGGTCATCGGAGTCCAAGTCCCAACTTCCATAACTCGCTTCCCAAACTTCCCATGTTCGGCCGCTTCAAGCTGCCAAAACACTCGACTTTTCTCGCATGTCTCAATGGATCGGAGCCGGTCCTATAAATTCTTCATGGATCACTTACATCCCATGAAATTCAATACGAGTGTATTGAAAATTTTCAGTTTTTTACCGAAACATGACTAATGATATCTGCAGCACGATCCAGGGGACTTGGTTTGATTATTTGCCATTCCTCATCCGAAACCTGAAGGTAATGATTGTGCTGCTGATCAGTGATATTTATGATGCTTCTGGCCATGAGTCCAAAGACGTTCTCCAGTTCACAGAATAGGGTTTCCTATCAGGGGCAAAGTAAGATTTTTGGAACAATTTTGAGAAAAATTGATTTTATTGTCTTATAGTCATTTGTTACGGTCGCATTGATTGCCACAGCTGTGTGATTTGAGATCATGGCCAAGTTTACACCATCTCCTAGGATTCTTATGGTAATGTCTGCCCAGCCCCTGACACTTGCTGCACCATCCGATGCGAAAAAGAGCCATTGTTTGCCGTAGATTAGAGCGTTTTTTCTTTTTGCCTTGGGAAGTATGGGAAGGACTCATTTGGAAAAAAATTGCATCAAATTAACAAATTAATTAGCATTAAGTGATAAAAGTGATACAAACCGCATCCAGCACTGTTCCAACATTTCGTGATAGTGTCACTATTAGGAAGTTTGCCTGCCAAATTTTCGAAAATTGATCTTCAATATAGGAATGTTCGTATTTAAAATGTATATTTTTGCAAAATTATGTCAACTTAAAATCCATAAAAATCATTTACCTCTTGTCGATTAAACTGCCCAATTATATCCTCAAGTTGCTCGTCCCTACCCAAAGTGGTTTAAATTTCTTTGTAACCAAAAAATGTACCAAAAACCTAAATGGACATGAGTTCAAAAATGCCAAACTTACAGAGCCTTGAGACGACTCATGCTATCAACCGAGTATACAGAATGAGCTATCTCATTTACACCTTGGGTCATTGCGAATCCTTGAAGGATCGCGTCTACGATCCCTTCTCCAGACTGAATGTCGCATATAATTATACAACTAGTCCATCCTGGTAAAGCTTTGCCGTACTGAATGTCCATGATCTATTTGACAGAGCAAAATGTCTTACAATTAGCCGAAAAATGATTATCTAGAAATTATTTTAGTAATTCTATTACCAACTGATAAATGCTATCAGTGTGTCGAAACAAAGTGATAGGCCATGTGACTGCTGTTTTTGTCTCGAGTCTTTTGCAACCAGTGTCTACATGCATATAAAATTATATAAAAATGTAACGGAAATTTCAATTTCAGAATGTTTCAAAAGGACCTGTAATCGCCAGGTGTGGGATGGGTCCAAAGTTATGCGTCAGCTTTGCATTTAGAAAATGAGTCTCAGCACACCCCGCAAAAGTAATAACGAAGCTGATATCAGGGGCTCCATCAAAATCATCCATTAGGTTAAACCCAAAAATGGAGACGTTTAAGTTACTGACTGAGGTATTTGTGAGTTGGGATCCTGGAGGGGCCAGACTCCCATCGCTATCCTCAATTGAAAGGGATTCTCGAAGGGTCGCATTAATGATCTCCCAGACCTTGGCTTCCAAGTACGAAAGGTTACTTGTTATTGGGGTTGAGATGGTATCGAGTGCAAGGACTACGCCTGAAATTTTATTTTGATATGTGAAATTGTTTTAATGTTTTCTAAAAGCCTTAGATTTCTCTTAATTTTACATTTATTACGAACCCAATGTTCCATGTTTATATTGGAACTCGTTTTGAGCCACAATGAGTGTCCAGGTGGTGGTTATTAGAAGTGTCCACAACAAAATCATTATGCGACCATGCCTGTTTCGTGTTAATTTGGATATTAAAATATCAATTGATTAGGCGTTTTCAAATTGAATCTACGGACGAATGCTAGTTGTTTGGCTATTTTAATTCGACTTTTTTGATCTATCCACCTTAACTAGAAAATAAGATCTGTGAGCCAAGTTGATTCTTGTAGGTTAGGTAGTGCCACTATTGGACAAAACATCGATAATCTTAAGAGAGTGCATTGATGGTCTACATGACGCATTAACATTATTGGCATTTACTCCGATTCCACAAATCCGATATCTGAATCGACGTTTTCTGATTTTTCAATCCACAATAATATATAATACCGCAAACTTAAAAAGTCATACACTGAAGTCAAGGAACAAGGAAGGAAGGAAAGGAACCCTTGTTATGGTGTGCGTAGCATTCACCACTATGCATTCGTCCTGTCCGTCTTTCTGTCTGTCTGTCGGAACCACTTTTCATATAGAACGGTTTGAGCTTTCGGGCTGCAACTTTCAGGGTATGTTGGTATGGGTCATGGTTCCGACGAGTTGGAGTTGAAGCATTCCACCATTTACCGTTCACATTTTAAGAAGTCAAATTCCTTGACCTCTCCATATACTTGCCATGGGGTTACCCTGACAACCTCGTACAAAATTGGTGTCAATATGACGCGTCTCGCTATGCCAAACAACATTGACATTGGACGTTTTGACCTAGGTCATATGGTTTGACCTCTTGAGGTCACAAAAGGTCAAAGTTTCATTTTATGCATTTTTACATGCGCAATTGTAAAAAAAATAATGTAAAGCATTTTTACGTTTTAAATTGCATTTGACCTTTGCATGACCTCAATCAAAGGTCAAGATCAAATGGGGCATTTAGAGATTTTGAGCATTTTTATACAGAAATGCATAAAGCGTGAACGGGACCCTGCAAAAACGGTTACGTTAAAAAGTTTGCGCAAAAATGCTTACTCTTAAACGTTTACACAGAAACGCTTACGTTAACACGTTTACGCAAAAACGTTTTCGTCCGCGCACACCATATTTCATGGCTGCTTAGAGCATTTTTTGGACCGATCAACGGAGGTCCTATGGGAAGGTCTTGTCCGTCCGTCCGTTTGTCTACACTGTTCTGGTCAAATTCGGACCATTTAACGTTAGTGTAGCAAGGGCCATGAAAAAAAATGGAGAACTTATTTTTTTTCAGTTGTAAAACGGCCATAAGATAACTTAGTTCAGTTGGTAAGCAGTCAGGCTTGTTTATGGACACTTGTAATATAATCTGCTTCAGTTGGGAAGCAGTCAGGCTTGTTTATGGACACTTGTAATATAATCTGCTTCAGTTGGGAAGCAGTCAGGCTTGTTTATGGACACTTGTAAGATAATCTGGTTGAGTTGGGAAGCAGTCAAGCTTGTTTATGGACACTTGTAAGATAACCTGGTTCAGTTGGGAAGCAGTAAGGCTTGTTTATGGACACTTGTATGATAATCTGGTTCAGTTAGGAAGCAGTCAAGCTTGTTTATGGACACTTGTAAGATAATCTTCCAAGTTTAACGTCGTTCAAAAGCCACCAAAATGTCAGATTAGGATGGTCCAAGAGGCTATAAAAAGGCCAGGTTGTTGATCGGTCGCAGCTTGCCACCCCAGGTGGCAAGTTTTTTAGTGCTCAAATTGCCTGAACGGAAGCAAAATGAGGTGATTTTGAGTTAAGCCAAAATAATAGTTTTTAAATCGACAGACATTTTATATTCCATTTCATAATAAAGCTTTCCGATTTTGGTCTAAAATACTACTCTTTGAAAATGATGTGGATTGTCTAATGACTATAAGGATATGCTAAACCTTAAACTTAATTAAGCAGAGTAATCTACAATCCTGATGCTAAACAAAACATCGTTCATCGGTCACCCAAATGTCTTTCCGTCAAAGTCCAAACCTACGGAATACCCAAGGGTCACTTGGAGGAAGACTACACATTTTTATCAATCAAGACTGGTTTGGTCATGGTTTCCATGCATAAATGTTACAGGGGAACGGTGTCAAGATGATACCCTATCGCTCCTTTTCTTTATCGACTTTGGCGTCCTCAATAAGTACTTGTCCTAATAAATCTTTAATACACCTAATGTTAGCTCGTATGTATCGAATGTGGTCTAAACAATCATCAATCAATCAAAGTCAATTCGCTTGATAAGGCACATGGCCAAATTATTCGAACAAAGCTAGTTTATTAAATTTTAGTATCTCCTCCAATCTATCAAGCAGAAATTACAAATCCTGGGAGTTCTGTCAAACCAAATTGAAACTCATTCATTTCATCATCACTAGAATCTAGAAACAGTTACTAAATATTTCGAAGCAAATAGGAAAAGCAAAATCAATTTTACATTCAAGTGGCAGAGGATTACACAAGGGCCTTGTCTTGTCCTTAGTTTTCAATTTCAATTTCAATTTCAGGTTTATTTAACGTGCCATCATGAATCAACATTATAACAATGCTGCTCTCCCTC
>JAQIYE010000405.1:0-13130 GCA_034699765.1 Xenyllodes armatus
TTTTATTAAAAATTCCTCTCATTTTACTCTTGCCTCTCACTTCAATTGAGAGTGAGAGGTGAATTGGGGAACTCTGACACCTGGCTTGGCTGGGAGTCTGGGAGTCTGGGATGCTTGTTGCTGCTTAACTAACACCCTCATTCAGAATTTTTAGTAAAAATGAATATACGGAGTGCCGTGTTTTTCAATTATTATGAAAATTTAAACTACATATTGGGGTAGTATATAGTATAGTAGGTAGGTCAAGTAATTTTTTTTTGTAAAATGAAATGCTTTCTCAATTCTAAACACAAAGTCTCCATTTCTTAATTATACTCGTGTCCAAACTCAACCTGATCCTTCCACCATTCTTTTCCTCCAGAAAAACAAAGGGGAAAATGCCTTGAGGTCAGACAGGACCATGACAAAAACTATTTCATCCACTTACTTTCCTTCATAAATAAAGCCTCGTCCATCTCATCCAACCAAAGAGGCTTACATTAAAATCCTCATGAAAAATGAAATGAGGTCAACTCAGATCCGGCCATCCAAGAGAAGAGAAACACAAAAACAAGTCCTTTTTTACTTTACTTTTGGTCCATGTCCAGACAGGTAAGGAGGGAAAAGAAAAGACTCAAGAATTACCATGTTTGTCCCTTTAGATCCATGTCCAGCTAAATTTAAGATAAACAAAGGAAACTTTTCCTTGGACCATTTTTTCTCCAGGATGATGGTCTAACAGACAAAACAGTATGTCTTTGTCCCTGTCTTCATTTTCTCTCTCTTTTATCTCTCTCCTTACATTATTGTCCTCATACCATGATGAATGGAGACCTAAGGAAATGTCATCTCTTTCTGTATATTCTTGGGTCCTTAAAAAGCACAATGACAATGGAAGGGACTCTTATATTCAAGCTACGAATTTGAGACCTGGCCTCATTACGGAATACAGAATCGTCCTCAACCTCCTTCTGTTGTCCAATTTTTTTATGTCCTGGATTTTTTTTGACATGTTTCAAAAAATTGTAAAATTGTAAAATTGGCTATAACACAAAGTTTTTTAAACAATACAGTATTGTTGTAGAGTGAAATAAAGTGGACTACCGTGTGATTTGCTCTCATGATGATTTTTAAAATGCTATTTTAATTTAGAAGATTTTCTGCAGAGCACAGAAAATTATTCTGCTGATTTTTTTGAAACTTCTAGATTCAAATGATTCGAAATAAAAATTTGGTTACTTATTCATTCCGAAATTCGTCCGAGTAATTTCAGTCTAAAATTACAAACTCATCCTGAAATACAATTTCAACAATTCCTGTAAATTTGACTCATCTCAATTTTCAAAGTTTTATTTTGGGTGTGAATCTTCTCAATTTACAACAACCCAATATCAAAATGTTAAACAAAATATTTTAGTTTGTAGCAAAAGGGACCCATTACAGTCCCTGACCTGATTCCCACTGAGTGAGATACTTCCCTCCTCCACTCCTCCAGGGACAAAATGTAAAATAAGTTGTAAAGACTTGAATACAAAATACATTTCTACCCAACAACACAAAACTGCAGACTTTCTCCAAAACTCCCATTCATTTGTTCTTAAGAAAGCATTCTCCTCCTCAAAAGATCTTAACTCATTCGGCCTGGAATGTGTAAGACATCACGACCTCAACAACCTAAATCCTCCTTCTCAACAAGGGAAACAAAATATTTGAAGTCTCCTTTTCCCCTTTTAATCTTAAATCTTCCTTATAAGCTAGGTCTATGAGTAGATCCAGTTCTAAGACAGGGACATTTCTCCATGTTAAATTTGGTTAGGTTGGGCCAGGGTAATGATGATGCAACAGAATGAGACCCTTTTTGGCTTGTTTAAAATTTAATTGATGGACATGGATTAAATTATTGATCGAGGATGTGGGGTATGACATCAAAAGGAGAAAGTTTCAATTTCATTAGTCCAACACCACCAAGGCCAACCTAAACTAATCTTGAGGTTGCGATGTAGATGTAGAGATCCTCGAATTCTAAATTTCACCAAAGCAAAGTCCTCCTAAATCCATGGGATTCATCAAAGGACCTTTTGACTCTAATCCTTTGACCCAGTTTTAGTTTAGGAACAAGTAGTTAAAGCTAAGTAAGTTTAAGGCTAAAACAATGTAAACACCATTCTTATTTTTGTACAAAAATGTAAACAAACATTATAACTTATAAGTTAAGTAAGTTCTGCAACAGAAAAAAGTTTGGTGAGCTTAAATTCGTTGAAATTAACTAAATGATCATTACCTGAGGCATAATAGGCCCACAAGTCACAGCATCCCCTCTCTCATGAACCATCATGAGACCCCCAAGAACTATTTGACCATCAATCTCAGCAACTTTTTTCTTTGGTCTCTGGAATGAGGAGAGACCCTTGGAAGAATCTCCTCCTCCACTTCCACTACCACCCTTAATTGACCCCTGATTGACCACCACTGCTCGAGCAGCCCCTGAGATAGACGACCTTCTCCTTCTTCCCCTCATCTCTCTCAATTCCTCCAGCAATTGAGCAATTGTCAAATTCCTCCCATGATGATGGTGGTGGTGTCTGAGAGAGGAGTTGGAGGTAGCCGAGACTTGATTAAAAAATTTATGAAGGTATCTTGAAGGATGTCGAATGAGAGGATGGAGGTCATGGACTCTTTGTGGTCTTCGAGGTCCTTCCCGTAACCTTACTCTTGGGATTGGAAACGTTCTTGGACGGTGTTCATGAACCAACCTCTCCTCAGCATCATCTTCTGGTTGAAGGTAAAGGTCAGCCTGACCCCAACGACCACCATCAACACCACCACCACCACCATTGTCTGAAAACTCAAAGTCTGGAATGAGGCCTGATCCAAGAAGATGAAGATCCTTGACCTCATCTTCATCCTCTTCAAACTCAGCTTGACCCCCTGTGACCCCTGAACCTCTCCTCCAACTCAGGAGGAGGAGGAGAATATAAACTAATGGGAGTCCCTTCATCCTATCCGTTTCCCCTCACACCCTCCCTTCCTCCTAACTCATCCCCTTGTCTTGCCTTGATTGAGGAAGAAAGGGTCAAAGGTCACGTCCAAGGGAAGGGGAGAAGAAGGAAGAATGGCCGGATCCTCCCCAATTCCCGCAAAACAAATTACTTTTTATAGGATACAAGGAATAATAATAAAATAAACAATATTCTAAAATGGTTTTCCAGAATCCAAGAAGACTCTTTCTTTTTTCCCCTTTCTTTTTCCAGTCCAGTAATTTTTTCGGACCCAGAAGACTCAATAACAACAAGAACAAATCTGAAGAGAAAGTCTCCACTTTCCCTTTTTATAGAATCTTTACATTAAAGTCCAACTTTCTCCATTCACCCAAGACTCTTTCTCTCTAACAACATTTTGATGACATGTAGTACTAAAAATTGTGGACCACAGGACACTTGTTTGAATTATGGACATGGGCCTGACTCAGACACTTTTCTTATATGGTCGACCCATCCGCTCTCTTAGCTAAATTTTTCTTATTTCCCAACTAAAATGGCCATCCTGGATGGATTTTGTCCAGAAATCCAAAACCCCATCCACCACGAGGGGTCAAATTACACAAATACCCATGAAATTTTGTATTTTTTTTACAATTTACGAATGAAATTATAAGAAGTCCTCAAAGGATCAATCAGAGACTTGACTGGATTTCACCTAAATGATTCCAAAAAGTCAGTGAAAGTCATTTTTGTCCCTTTTGTAGTCGAATGAACCAACCGAGTCCAACTGGAACAAGAGGACAAAGTGAACTGATCCAACCAAAGTCTACAAACATTGTAGAAACACTGAGAATTGAGACCGGCTCAAGTTTTTCTCCCTTGTTGAGTTTCTGGCCTCTACAGTCTCTGGATAAAGCCAAGGCTAAAAAGGCTTCCTTTAAAAAAGTTCATCCTTTCCTTGGTTTGGTGAAAGCATTATGTAGAGGATGATGGGATATGGATGCGCGGAGGAGAAAGTTCTTGTTTAAACTTTCTCCTGCCGTACTTTCTCTGTGGAGAAAGTTTGTCTTTCAGGAACTCAATTCAACAGAGTTTATGTTCAATATGGATGAGAAGGACTCGAATTCATCAGAATTGGTATTGAAAATTTTGAAGGGGAAATGGGATATCATTGGAAAACTCAAGTGACCTTGAAATGGCTCGAAAGATTTGTCCCTCATGTAGTTTTGACCGGTAACTTAAGAAATCTTTTTGGCTATTTTGTGGTTATCAAATTGAAAGTCCTTTTGACCCTGTGGAAGGAGGGCAACTCCGTTTTTAACATTGGGGCTGGTTGGAGTGACCTTGGCCCTCCTGCTGCAAGAATACTGAAGGAAAACCATGAGGCTCTCAAGGTCAACGCTCTTAATTTCTACCATCCTCTTCCTCTCCTACATCAGCTGGGGATTCATCTACTCATTTGACCTCATCAAGGCCCCACCTCCTTTGAGGAAATCCTCCATGATGGCCAAGATCCACCAAATCCTCCCAATCCAAGCAGATCCACAGCAAACCCCCTTCATCCAAGCCAAGGCTCTTCTCCTCTGGGAGGACCAGAGTCCAAGTCGAACCTCTAGGTCATGTTCAAGGTTATACGGACTTGACCTCATTTCAAATTGGAGGAGAGCAAACATGACCATCTGCTCTGGATTTAAACAGAGTTCAATCACCTGTTTCGTGAACAATGAATTCCAGAAACCCCCAATCGTCCGGATCCTTTGTAGTGGCTCAAACTTGAGGATCAATCTTCCCACACCCACAAAGGTCAATGATGCTAAAATCTTCTTTATAAAGAACCCCAACCTTGACCTTGAGTTCACAAATCAAAATCTCCTTACTGTTGACTGTAATCCACTGGTTTTCAAATGGTTGGCCCCTGAGATTTGGGTTCCTCCAGTCAATTTACTCCTCAAACACATGAAGGTCGTGGACACCTTCGAGTGCTCAACCACCATCAACCACACTGTACTATGGCTCAACAGATACGACTACAGAAATACATTTCATTTCCTTGAGGACCTCATCACCATCTTCCAAAATCTCCTCATCCTTGACCTTGACCCTGTAGATATCCAACTGGTCCTTCAAGATGATTTCCCAATCAACAATGCACTATTTGACCTTTACACAAAGTTCTTTGGGAAAGGGGTTCGACTTATTAAGGATTTTCCTTTCCCTGAAGGAACCTGTTTCAAAAATTCAATTTTTGGGATCTGGGGTGGTTTTTCTGATCTTTCTACTTTGGTAAGTGAGATTTTACATTTTACTTATTTTTGGTTAGGTCAAAAATATCCAGTTCCTATTATTATTATCTAATTTAAGTCTTCTGTATTTTCAGAATGGCCAAGGGATCGTCGGTAGAAATACAGACTGTCCCTCACCAACTCTACGGGCCCTCCGCCACTTCCTTTATGCCTTGGTTGGCCTTGACCGTGACCCTCCTCAAATATCCCCTGGTGACCTCAATAAAACCATCGAGAAGGCCCAACCCCCACGAACTCCTCCTCAATATCAAATTGCGTTCATAAGTCGACATAAAACGGATCCACTTGACCTTACAAGGACCCTTGGCCGTGTCATTTCAAATGAAGCCCAACTCCTGACCTCCATCCGGTCATCTCTCCCTCCCAATTGGAACCTCAACATTTATCGACCAGAACTCATGTCAACCTTCCAGGATCAAATCACTCATTTCCAAAAAGTAACCATTCTCATTGGAGTTCATGGGGCTGGACTTGCAAATGCAATATTTATGAGAGAAGGGACTCATCTCATTGAAATATTTGGTGGAGACCGTGATAGTTCGAATCGTCATTATTTTAATTTTTGTAAATGGTTAGGTATTTACCATCACTCTGCTGCGTGGCTTTCCCTCTACAATGTCCCTACCGAACCCATTACGACCCTCATTTCTCAAATCATTTCAAAGGTTGAGAATAGATCATTATGAATTCAGATCCATTGTTGAGTCCTTAAGAAAATCCTAATTTGTTTGAATATTACTAGCATGTCTTAACTTGTTAAGTTTTGTGTTAGTTGCAGAGAACATTAAATATGCTTAAATAAATTTGTTAATTACTGGCAGACTATTGGTGTTTTTGGACAATCTTCCAATTTTTCAACAACATTAAATCAGATATATGTATCTGTATTGATATCTCAATCAGTGCAAAAATGATATTTTTCAATATTTCTAACCCAACTTTTAACTCCTTCAAAAATACCACTGGGGTTCACTGGACTTGGTAGATCCAAACAAAACCCCCAAAACCATTATATTCAATTTGACTAAACTTACTTCTAGTACTTGCACCTAATTCACCCGAGTTGGATAATTGAGCATTATGTTCTATTGTATTCTATTCTGCTAATCTAATGATTCCGTGTCAATCCCTCACCTCACCCAAAAACCCCATTTACTTTACACTCCTCATTTCATTCCATTTGTTCAATTTGACTCAGCCCAACAAAGTACTGTATTGTATATAGTAGTAGGACCATCATGTTACGGAAACAGAAACAAAAAGAAATATTATGATGTCAGGTTGGCTGTCAGAGGAGAGAAAAGCTAAAATACAAAAAAATAATAAAAGAGAAAGTTAATTCACAAAACAGAGAAAGGTGAGTGGCTAAAGTACCGCTTCCGTGACTGAACAAAAGCCGCTATGTATGTATGAATTAGGTCTCTTATTTTCTCCATACACATGATTTTGGGAGTTGAAGAAATTCTTTAGCCCAAGTAGAAAAGATGGAAATTGTTGACAATAGGATTAGTATTAAGAAAAGAGGACAAAAGCTTAGGGGCTTGGGGGTCATGGGTGTTGTTGAAGGGCACCAGGTGGTCCTTCCTCTCTTGTTACCTCTCAAGAATTATGACCTCTCCAATGAAATGGATCCCAATCCAAAGAAATGAATCATTTGTTTCTCCCATTTCTTTCATGCCTACGGAAAATGAATCATTTTTCATATTTGGAGTCTCGCTGGCAAATAAATACATACATACATAGGTGACTGCCGTGGGGTCATGTCAGTGATGTGATGAAGGGTTATGGTATTAAATTGTTGGATTTTTACACACAAGCACACGCTAAATATCAAGGACATAGATTTACGACTACAGAATTTAGCCTGTTGTGGGTAAGAATTATGAGAACCTGACCAACTATCCAACCTTTTGTGTGGCAATCAATTTATAAATGTAAAATATTTTTTGAGCAAGGAACAATGATCTCGAATTACATTTTTTTGTGCCCCAACTCCAAGTTTGCATATTTGTCCTAAATTCGACGGAGGGAATATTTTTGTATCTAAAGAAAGGTGAAAACTAGCACGTCATTTTAACTCGACACTCGTATACTTTCTCTTATATCTGCAGTTCTGCACCTTGATCCAATCCAAAAAGGAAATTGGTTTTCTATTCTTCCCTTTCTCTAAAAAATTTCCCCTTAACTTAACCCATCAAGGTCGACGGGCTTATGAAAAAGAGAAAGAAATCCTTAGGAAGTGAAAACATACATGGAAGGCCGTAATAATAGTTCTTCTTAGGTCTGACTGATGAGTCAAGTTCTGTGTGGTCTTTCTCCCGAGAAGAATATGTGTCATTGTGAGGAGAAAGTTTCCCAAAAATACTTTCACCTGAGTATAGGACTTTCACCATGAATGAAGGAATTCCTCAAAACTTTTTTCCTTTCCTTTTGAAAAAGGATTTGATTTGATAAATCTCATATGTTTTAGAAGTGTTTTTAAAGAGCACCAAGGGAGATCCTGGTTTACAGTAGGTTTAGACCTTTGTATGAAAATTAAATTAAATTGATTCTGACTCAAAGGTCAAGGGTTGCTGAGATTCCCTAACCTTCAGACTTGAAAACACTTTTCTTGCACTGAGTCATAATCTGAGAAATCCATCAAAATTTCCAAACAGAAAAGGTTCGTAATTTAAATGGAAGATCCATGTCATGGAATTCCCCTGATTTAGGAATCCTATTGTCATTTCTCTGAATTTTACTCCTTCAGTCAACCACATTGGTTTCCTCATTACTACTTTATTACTAACGGAAATTTCTTTGTTCTTTTCATTTCCCTCAGGGGTTGATATTCCTCCAACTTTTAATTTTTGAAATCTCCTTAGTTTGCATACCAATTAATTCCATGTCTCATCTCTTCAATCAGCGAAATTCCTGCGGGGCTGGAGACACTTCCTTGATTCCTGACACTTTTGGATTTTCCATTCTCAAATCCAAGTCATTTTACAAATGAAGAGATCTGTAAGAAACTTTGAATTTGTCCCGAGAGCACTAACTAACATTTTTGGATTTTGATGATACGCTTTAGCTATTCTAAATCAAATAGAATTTATCCAATTTGTACCCACTCCAATCAGATCACTATCCACCTCTTCCGTAATTAAACCATTATTCCCTGGGAATTGGAATACATTGTCTTTGAGACTGGGTTGAGACGTGATTTTCCTTCCATTCATTCAACTGTACGTGATTTCATTCAAAGTTTTAAAGAGACTCCACTTCCTTTATTACTTGATTAAAGGTTCAACCTCAAAAACCCATTGTTTAAAGGTTCAACGATTGATAATGCTTTCATTGACTTTTGTGTGAACAAAAGAGTTAATAAAATGAATCACAGGATTTTAGTAAACGATTGTTCTTTTGTTATAGTTATTTGTTAACGCATGACCTACTTTAAAGGTTAACTATGAAAACATGGTAAATACTATGTATATAAGGAAAAGCATTATTATGCCGATAATGACAAATTATGATGAATTTTCTTGTTTTTGTCTCAAGGACAGTTTTATAAAATTTGTTCAGAGTCATATTTAACCCATGATGGTAAATCTCAAGGGCTTCTTATTTTATTTTCCCTTTCTTTGTTTTGGGATCCTCATAAGTAAGTAGATCTGCAGATCAGAATTGAAGGTTCGATGTCATTAGAGGATACTATTTGACTTTTGAGTTTAATTGTTATTTACAATCAGGTCAGGTGCATGCTGAGAATCCTAATCAAATCAATGAGAATGAACCTGGATCTCTGGATGATCAAGGTCTAGAAGTTGACCTTGCTCAATCCCTCATGTCCAACACTCGAAAGAAGCGGAGTTGTCAATGTACTTGTGAACAATTAGGAGGGGTCATGGGAGGTCAAGGGGGTGGTGACATGCAAAATCGCCAATCACAGTAAGGGGTCATTCTTCATTCTTGATTTTGTTGACTTGATCTGTCCAAGACGGAGTATATAGCATGATTATTGTGGTTTCTCCATTGTTCCCAGTGTCTTTGCTGGTCACAGTGGAGTCTCAGCATCGACTCATCCACGTCCACCATATGCTCAACCTTACCCTCGGGGTACTGGAAGATGGAGGTTGGGTTAAATTGAAATGGACCATCTGATTCCTGTCCTGTGTCCTGATATGCAATTATTGTTCCTATATGTTTCAGTGAAGCAATAAACAGCATACTTATGAGTAACTCATTAAATCATCACTGGAGTATCTTAACGCAAAAATTATTTGTGAGACAGTTTTTGGAATTTCCAAAGTGTCGATAAAAGTCGTGCACAACATGTTAGAAAATTTCATAAATTGCTGAGACTGCTCGATTCAGATTCAAGATTCAGGCACATATATTTTGAGCACTGATAGAATGAAATAAAATGTCTTGTGTGAAGTGTATTATAAATCAATCCCACCATCAGTTTGTTTGCCTGTTGCTCTGCTACTGAACTGACCTTTCTATTCAGAGATGGACATGACAAACAACCAATTCTCCCTCTCAAGATCATCATAAAGGAATTTAAGAGAATGGCCCAACACTTCCCCTCTTCTAACAAAAAATCACTTAAAATGAAATGAATGTTGTTTATTGTTATGCCATGGTATGGTTTATGATATGATTGACTTCTTTCTACGGTTTTTATTTGACATTGACTGATTACAGTCCATGGCCGAGGTGGAGGGCTCTCCTCATGAGCGACCACTCACTCTCTGAGAGTCAGTAGTCTTGGTGGTAAAAAAGCCCTTACTTTTAGCATTGGTAAATGCCAAGACTATATTTAATTGATTTTCGTTGACCATTTTGTTTGCGCATACATATACATCCGGATTTCTCTGATTTTGACCCTGATCTGAGAATGAAATTGTGAATGGATATTTTAGTGTCACTTTCTAATTTGTTTTTAAAATGTAAAATTAACGCAAAAATATAGATATAGTAGATAGCCAATGCAAATGTATCCCAAGTCCCCACTTATGAAATTACAATCAAAAAACTTTCTTTCTACCAAAAACAAATGTTATCTCTTCCTTCCGGGTTTATAGGTCCAAATAAAAAACAAAATCATATTTTACTCGGGGTCAACTCTGAACTTCTACACAAATTTACCATCATTTTATCATATGATGTCGCGTCGCAGGACAAGATTATTCATGTTTATGAATCATGACTTTAGTTATCTCTCTTGTCCACCAACAAAAATATTTGACTACACAAATCAAGTTGAGCTCAATAATTGTCAGATTATCCCGATATGATATGCTGAAGGGGAATCTCGAATGTATTTTTTGAGAGGCCCAAGACCGATGGGGGTCATTCATGGCGTTATTAGTTGAGTTGGTACAATTACCTGCTCAACCCTAACCTTCACCTCTGATCTCCAGCTAAAAATATGTGATACTGACTGTCAAACTGAAAAATATGTTTGTGTCTATTTTGTCAAGGACTTTATAATAACAAAAGAAGAGGAGAAGGTGGACTGACGTTTTTCCCCAAATTTTATTTTTTAGACCTGAAAAACTCTGCGAGTAATTTGTATTTTGACAATAAACAAAATGGCAGAATCCAGTTTATCTGAGCCACTATTTTTCCTTCTGTTGATCCTCCTCATTCTTCTTGTCAAATATTTGGTGAGTCTATTTACATTGCATTGTAAGCCAATATTGGTTAAAAATGGGGCTGTATTTGAGTTTGGAAAACATTTGTATTAGTAAATTAAATTGTAATTAAATTCCCAGATTGATGGATGCTACATGGGGTTAACACGTCATTTTACAAGGCAAGGAGAAATCTTTGGATTCATGAGGACACAACCATGTCCCCCTGAACAAAACCTTAATGGATCCCGTAAGTTACTTTTACTTGTCAAACAACCAAATACAACTTGGATTATCTACTTCTCTAATAATTATTTCAATTTTTTAAAAAAAGTCGTTAAACGACCAAAAGTTCTCAAAACACAAAAATATTTTGTCTCTTTTTAACAAGACTTGTCAACAAATGCCCATTGGCCACCAAGATCCATTACACCCCCACCAGAATTTGAGACAGCTCTCAGGCTCTCAAAACCCGTTCCTCCAAAGTGCCCGTCAATATCCTACCTGACCCTTGACCTTGAGACTCCAGGAAGGTCAGGGTATGCTGAACCAGGAGGAATTGAGGATCCACCACCCTCCTACAAAGACTATGAGAGAATGAGGATGGAACAAGAACAAGGAGGCTTCAGCCACCATGACCTCAAAAGCCATCCCTCAATGACCCCATCCTCCTCGACCTCGACCATGTTGGGTTCAGCCTCACCCGTCTCTGTAGAAGAAACAATTTTGACCCAAAATTAGGAGACGATTGTTGGTCTCACAGAGATCAAAGTTCATCATTAAGTTTGTTAGTATTAAGGACTCATTCTAATTATAACTCTTTTGATCTGTGATATTGTACAAAATCTGCTAAAATTCCTTTTTCAAACTATTTTTGGCAAGACCTATTGTTATGAAGCCTTTTTGAGGATATCATTAATCTGACTAATTAATTACTTTTCTTCTTTTTTGACATCATTTAGTTGGTAAGTAAAGTTTTTAAGAGAAGGAGGACCTCATACAACCCTTCAATTGAACTTTAACCTTTGATACGTAGAATAACAAGCTCCGTTGGGAACAAGAAAAGTTGCAAAATTCTCAAGTTGATTAATGAGCTCTACTATGTTGTGGGAGTGGTTACGATTTAACCACATCAACCAACAAAGAAACTCGATCCCTCAAAAATGTCTGGAATGAACAAGTTTGAACTAATTATAGTTTTTCCCTAAGGTTTTATAATAGGATCTAATCTAAGATTAATTAATTACTTTATTTTAAGTCAAACAAAGTTCAAACATTTTTGTATTTTCAATTTGAGTTTTTGGTTAAAACTTTTGATTGAAAGTATTTTGAGCTAATTAATAATTTGTACAGCTGAAAATAAGTTTGGCCAAATTATCTTAAACTACAAATGTGACAGAAAAAGCATACATATTTTTTCTAAAAGAAAATAAAGTTGCCGAACTTGATAACAATAATTGAATGTTGATGTGTCCAAAACAAAATGATCGGATCATGATCCTTCAAATTTATTTTCTTATTTAGAATTTAGAATTTACAACATTGTAAAATCACAAATGAGAGCTAAATGATCATATGGGATTTGATAATTTGGTAATGCAAGTTCTTTCCCAGCTTCAACCCCTACAAGTTTCATAATTTGATCTTTACTCGGAGGTCGATGAGCCTTAATTTAAGTAATTTGATGGGTCCTGGTTCATAAAACAAATAGTCCAAACATCCCTCAAAACTAGGTCCATAATTTGTGAGTTCATTTTTGGGATGAGGAGAATCCACAAGGTTGAGTCCATGGCTAAAGTAAACCCCTTCTGGAAGTTTCTCATCTTCATCTAAATCATGGAAATGTTAAATGTTAATTTTATGCTGTAACAACTGGATTTTGCAAAAATGCATTAAGATTGCTTAAACTTTACTGGAGAGCCAATCTGGATCATCTTCATCAATTTCTCCAGAGCTCAGGAGTCGATATGTACTGAATTGAGGTCTTGAATTTAGATCTCCACAGAAAATTACACTTCCATTCTTCTCAGGAAACATTTTCTCACATTTCTTCAAAACGACAGTCTCAATAAAGTCCAGACAAGCAATGGTTTGAATAGCACGAATATTTTCTCCATCCGGACGAGCAAGGAGATGAGTGGTTGCTACAGATAATTATGGAGAAATTACTACTGTGCATTTCGGTTCATTTTTCGAAATTTCATCAAAACAGTCCATAGTCTCAATATGTGTGCCAAGATGAACTCGAA